>JAQIXG010000315.1:0-36003 GCA_034700105.1 Oconnorella tubifera
GTATGTATGAATGTATGTACATGCATGCATGCATGCATGCATGTATGTATGTATGTATCGATTAGACTTTCGACTAATTTAATGTTTAGTTTCAGTTTTATTCGCTGTATAATTAGCGCCATTTTGACGTAGCAATTAGATGTTTAACTAATTTATTGTTTAATTCTATTGATACTCGCTATATATTATTAGCGCCATTATGACGTAGCAGTTAGTTACTTTCTCAGCCAAAAAATATCATACAGCATTAATCAGAGAATACAAGTTAATTGTTTCTTTTATATTTTTAGAAAATATCAAAAAATTAACTTCTAAAGGTATGAGCATTTAACTGAGTCTGATTATTATAGATTCAGTAGGAATTTACAATGGATACAGTTTACTTAAAACCGATTTGTTCTTTTTAAAAAATACCGAAAAAGGATCCCAAATGTATGCATGCACAGGGCCACCTAAATGTTTAATCTGGCTCTGATCATATATCTTTTTTAAATTACTATAGCTGAAATTGAATAACGAATAATAGCAAGAACATTCGGAGATGTTGTACATTAGCTGCCTTTAATTATAATTAAGAAATAGTTAGAAATTAATAAATTATATATTAGGACTTATTCAGTACAATAAATTGCATTGGCCTATTTTTTAGACCCGCTGTCTAATACAATAATTACAACTTCTATAATATGCAATAGTTGAAAATGTAATTAACTGTCGAGATCACATGAAACACACAAATTGTACAGTATTCACATGATGAACATTATATAAAAGTTATCCCGAGTATTAAATTTGATGAGACGCATATCTGTAATTACAATTGAAAATTCTTTAATTTACAAAATCAAATCTATTCAAGACTGTATTTCATACTGGAAATTATCATGACATAAAATTACAAAGTAAAACTAACATTTTTACAATCAAACTTTTACAATTGATATTAATAACAACAAAACAAGAGATAGTCCAACGACCCATGGGCACTGGGCCTTCTGCGATCAACCAAGAATATTTTCAAAATCTTCTCACAAGTCTCACATAATCCAGTTTCTCAAGTGTTATCACTATCCTACCAAGAGCTTCCGTCAGTTCAGTTACCTCTCTCATCAAATCCTTCACATGCCTACTATCAAACCCTCTACCAATCGCCTTACACGCGGCCACTAGAGTCCTCTGATATCCCACAGCCACATTTCGCAAAATATCCACAAGTCCCGTCTTATCATCCGGCGCGGATAAACATCCGAGCATCTGGCGAAACCTGGCGATCATCTGCAGAAAAGTCTTCATGCTACTGTTGATACTGATGACAAGCTGAGAGCGAGTTTTGCCCGCGCTGCTAACCAGCGTTCTACAGTCATCAACGAAATGCCGCGAACATGAGCTAAAAGCATCGCGAACCGAATTAAATTCGTCTAATGTTATAGTTCTTTCTCTGCACACACCGCTTGTTGAATGGATTAGGAGTTCATCCACTACTTCCATTAAACGCGCAATGTCGCAGACCGCTTGTTTTCCAGCCGTTATTCCCGCGTATTCGTTTGACGAAATGCTCGAAATTTGTTCGAGGAAGCATTTATCATCGGAATAAAGAAAATCGGAAGTTTGTCTGCCGAGTAATACTGGTGAAATTTTGCTTGGTTTAGATTGAGATTGGCTGGATGTAGACTGGTATCTATTTTGCTCGGAACAGCTAGAACTTCTTCCTTTTCTTTCACGACCATGTGATTTCTGTGTCTTTAATGACAGAAATTGTTCCTTTGTATCGACAAAGGTTTTTTTATTGAGAGAATATTCTGCAGGAATCTTACCTCCATGATCTAGGCTACGAGTGATATAGTTTGTTAGATCGCTATCATTCTCTAAATTTAAAGATCTATTACCATTATTTAACTGCTGAGAAGTAGCTTCAGAATTATGAATTTCTGCTGATATAATTTCTAACAAGTTTTTATTATCAGATTTGCTGATTTGTTGTGCCTCATCATTACACTTCATATGTTTAATATTATCACTCCAAGCCACTGTTTTTGCCTCTGCTTTAAATGCATGAAACTCTTTTCTTGTGCGTTCATTAATACTAGAATTTAAAATAGGATTTGATAGCGAGTCTGAATGCGACTGATCTGAAGCAAATTGCTTGCAATTGGACTGTTTTAATTGATCTATTTTTGCCCCTTCCATTGTAATAAGATACTCACTTTTTATCATCTGATTTGAAGTTCTAGTCGAGGCAAGTTTACTATCTTTTACTGCATTACTGTCAACAATATTTTTACTGTCCAATTCATGCGCTTGTTTGGGGACTGTACGAGGAGAAAAAGCACCACTTTTATTATAACGACTTCGTGCCTTGTTATCTAATGTATTATTTACAGCTAAAGAGGAAATGTCATTTTTCTTTCTGTTATTCGAATCCAAATTGAAAGCTTTTAAATGTTTTACTTTTTCAAGCGTTGATTGAGGCGTGACATGTGTCTCTTTGTTTGCTTGTACTGTTGATCGTAATTGGGTCAATGATGAATCACGATCAAAAGATGCAGCTGATGATGTCGTTCGATTTACTCTTGATCCTGGCAAAAAAGACAAACCCAACTTTTTCGCTGTTCTACCAAGCGCTTGTGCACTGGATCTCTGTTCATTACGCAGACGTTCAAACTTGGGTGACAATAAACTAGATTTAGTAGGGGAAGTATTTGTGTTTAATGAAGAAGAAGCTGAAGTTTGTCTCTGTAATAATACATTATTATCTGAAACAGCAACAGGCGCTTGCAAGACTGTTGAAGTTCTATCTTCAGTAACTAAATTATTGCTTTGATTTAATCCAGACGAAACGGAACTCGATTTCTTTTCATCATCATTCTTAACATTCTGTGAAGTTTTTGTATTACTAGATCCGGCATTTACAAAACGTGACACAGCATTAGCTGCAGCTCTGAATATCTTAGGCGTCTTGCCAGTTAGTGTCCACCGTCTTGCCGGGGCAGATCTTGCATCACCCCTCAAAACAGCCTCACTCTGAACTGGAGTTCCTTCTGGGACATCTTCCCTCCCTGGGCGAGGAAGTGTGGCCGGCTGATCGGAAAGAAATGCGGGATTCGGTACCATACTCACACCGGATGGATGAAAAGTTTTATCTTTAGTTTTGCTACTTTCTGGCAACGATACGACTCTGTTGTATTCTGGAGGATGTGATGAAATCTCATGACTTCCTCGATACTGCAAAACCTCAGCTGAACCACTAATCTGTTGTGGATGATTGTTTTTGGACATTGTTCGAAAGAATTGCTTGGCACGCGAGTTACTAACTAATGCTGCGTCATAACTGAGGTTCGATTTTGATCCTGTGTTGACAGGGATTGCAAATTCCTGCGAACGTCTCATTTGTAGTATTTCGCACTGTTGTCTTAGTTTCTCAGGCGTATAATCAATACCGGACACAGTAGCCTTATTCTTTGTTGCATCCACTCTATCGCTGGCCCAGGGTAGAGAGTTGTATGTTTTTGTGAATTTTTCTTCACGAGGCGAATTTGTGTAAACCTGCCCAGTGTTGAATTCTTTGCCAGCTTCCTGCGTATTACTAGAAGTAGTAAAAGAGTTAGTGGAATAATTGTTGTATGATGAATTAACGGATGGATAGGTTTGATCTGATGATCGTCTAATTCGCTGTGTATTGTAAGAAATCTGTGGACCTCCATTGCATTGAATTGGACGTGAAATTACACCAATTTGTGGATTGGATGAAATCATATGTTTTAGGTTTAAATCTCGTGAATCGATCCCTGAACTGTCATAGGACACATGACGAAAATACTTTGCACCTTTGTGATTAGTTAAGTTAATCCCAATATTATTTTGTTGACTTTCACCATAAACAATATGACAAGCAGAATGAGAAATATTTTCTGGCAAATTATTAGGAAAAAGCTGTTTTCTAGCGCTCGATGATATGACTTGTTTTGGTGTAGCTTGCTCATCGGTAGAGTGGACATTTAAAACATTAGTCAAATCAAGTGAAGGTACTGCAGTCCTAATTAATGTCCCATCAGTTAATCGATCTCTCATTAAATTATCACACTCACTATTATTATTCTCGTCTCTATTTGATTTCCCTCGATTTCTTTTTTCACTTATTTCACCAGTTAGAATTCTGGAGGACGCTTCAGTATCATAACTTGACCATGGGAACTTTAAACAGTTGCTAGTTACATTACTATATTGATCTGGGATGAAAGTTGTGGTATAGCCATCACGTGTTGGTGTTATGTTTGGTGAATTTAGCGAAGACGCAGGAGCTGCATAGATGCATACGGGAGTCGGCCGCGTAGCGTCTACGCAGTCGTAGTACACTGCACTGTTGCCCGAGTCGCTGTCACTGCCTATACCGCTCTCGCGCCCAGTGTCAGATATCTGGCGTGCTACTGTCAGATCTGTCAGTATAATAGTAATCAGTGAAATTTGTTAATCTTAAGTGTGATATTTAGTGTGCTTATTTAAATTTAGTTTTGAGATGCTTCAAATAATATTCAAAATTAATTCATTAAATACATTACTAAACAAACGTAAGCAAAGTATGTATACAATTAATCATGCTGTTAAAACTGTAGCAAGTTGTAGAAAGAATTTGATATCCTAGTGGGATGGAAGCTTTTTCTAAAATGAAGTCTTCCTCTAGACCTTAAATCACTTTGTAAAAAGCTTCCACTTTAATACTTCATAAAGTTACAATTTTATACAAAAGTCCTTAAACAGTAAAATAGTCTACAGAGCAGACCATGAAATTGTAGTTAAGTATACCTCGCTTGATAGCGTCCAACTGACTACACGAAATGTTGCTAGGTCGGGCGTTGGCTACTGGACCACAATCTTTACTTAGTGGTACATTTTGAATTACAGATTGATGCGGCTTCGAAGTTAGTTTTGTCTGTGTAGAATTGCCGGTCATAGCAAAAGTTGCAAGCCTGGGAGACTGATTACTGAACGTCGTTGCAGTTCGAGCATTTAACTTTGATGAATCTATGTGAAAAAAAAACAAATTAATTAATTGTAAAGTTAAAAAGTCAGTCGGTAACTCAGACAGTTACTTAATCGATCAGTCAATGAAACAATCAATAAATAAATCAATCTGTAAATTTTTGTGAACGTTGTTTACTAATGGTAAACAATTAATAACTCCCACTCTAAATACTTGTATTTGCTTGATACCTGATTTGTTGTAACTTTCAGCGATTCCTGTAATACAGAACTGTCTGTCCTTTTCCATCATGGGAATAAAAATCGAAATGTTCAAAGCTGTGAGTTAGATGCTTGAAGTTGTTCTATTTTAGAAAATAATTGAATCCAATCATTCTGACTACATAAAACACAATATATAAGACCTATTAATCATTATAAATGATAATTTTTGTACCTATTCATTATTGTTTAAAATAATCTTGATCGAATATATAAGAACAAGTTAATATATATTAAACGTACTTGTGTAATAAAATTAAGAATAATACTAATAATTATTATACTCTTTCTTGTGTAAAATTAAGCAAGTTCAGTGGTTAAAACGACAGACTCGGAAGTCAAGGGTTTCAGCTTCGAAGCACGGAAGTACAATTACAATTGCATTATTAGGCAATTACATATCTTGGGGCTATCTACCGGCAATCAACTGACGCATAATAAACAAGTTTTTAAACTTAATGCCTCAATGAACTGTGCGACATTACGAGATCTTTAAGCTTATTTGTAATGTGATTCTCACACATATAATAGGCTTTATATGTTCAGTTTCTCACATTGTATCAAAATATACTACCCCCATAAATTATTAAGCATATTTAATTCAAATTTTAGGCCAAAAATTATAGTTTATAGCGCATATACATATAATAGGTTAAACGTTTTACTATAAAATTCATGGTATATTATTGTGTTAGCGAAGCGATTTCTTGTAAATATTCTTTTATAAAACAGTCTTAGCAATACACGATTGCAAAACTTCGTATGCTTGATGTTATTCACAATACATTACAAGCTAGTAACGTATACAGTTTTCTACGTATACGTATGACATTGTATGATATATACTTCATTCATGAGAGAAAAACTACTCAAATACAAAGACTTGATAGAAAGCTAGGCGACAATTATGACAGTCGTTAACAATGATAAAAACTATTATAAATCGCTTTGAAATATTACTGCATCGCTGCATTCAGTGTAATATAAAATAATGTAATACTAATGTTAAAAGATCAGCATTGTGATAGAGGGAAGAACCAAACCAAAAATTCTACTCCTATTATTTGAAGGAATTATTTCCACTAAAATTGAAGATGTTAATTATTAAGTATCTTTTTGGAAATAAGCCATTAATACAGGTTTTAATATAAATTCTATGAAAATTTTATAGTACAACATTATTTATTAGATTGTATGACAAATGATTATAACTAGTATAATAGCAGTATAATTATACCTAAATGTATAAATACAATATGTAGCATAGACGGCACTGTGCTTGATTTTAGTTATAATTATAATGTCTACATTCATAAGTCCAACAATAATTGCAATATTATAATTGCATATCAGTGTCTATTGCAACAAAATAGTATAATATTATAACACGTTATAATAGTATAACATTACAGACTATATAAAGTAAATAGTAAGTACATGTATCTTATATAAATTCGGTGCATTGAAATATTATATAAGCAATTGAGAGATTTATTTAAGAAATATAACGGTATACATTTTTATATTCAGCGTGGCAAAACCAAAATGTCATAATCGTACATCAAACATTTCAACAGTTTTATTATCGTATTTACGATTTTAAACACTGACTCAAAACTGCAAAGATAGGTTTTTTCTATGTATATATTTTATATTTACATTATATCACGTTATGTGCTGTGTCAAGATACAATAGGTCAATATTTATATTATGTTCCTTTTTGTAACATATTCACTTTTATAAACTAAGAGTTTTAAGGGAGTTTTTGACGCAACAATCGCGGTGTCACAATATAAATCAATGACAAATCTAATAAATTTAACTGTATAAATTAATGAGTAGCCTTACTATTACGTTTGAAAAACTGTCCATAGTTACTGTAGGTTTTGGAGCATAGTATGAATTATTATTACCATCATGAACTGGATCGTGATCACGAAAAGATAACAAAAATATCGCACAAAGAGACAGAGAGAATTGCAAAAAGACTTAGGCCATATGATTGACTTATGATTAGACATTGATGAATCAGAAGTTTGATGATAGCTTAAAATACAGAAATGGACAATAATAAATTCACACCGTGCACGACTGATTGACTATTGTAATAGCTTTATAAATTAACAGGACGATCACTGCAAGTTAATATTAATCATGAAATGAAATCATTTTATAAGAGGTTTGACTAATTTTAATTAACGTAATAGATATCATTTTAATAAATTAGAATACATATATATTTGTTAAATCTTACGAGCTTTTGGTCTGTATCGTGTGAAAATATTGAGTTTATGGATTCACCCTAATCAAAATGTTTCATGAGTTTTCATGTATAACAAAATAGCATATAGTGTTTAACGTATAATATAATATATAGTATATATAATCCAGATAAAATGAGTACGGTATTATATTACATTCTTAATATACTTTATATTTAGTTGTCGTAATTAATTAATAACCGCATCCCATCTGCTCATTCATTTCAAATATAAACTATTGACTAAAAACAGGATAGTAGAGACCGAATTACTACTAACAGTCCTAGATAACAAACAATTTATTGACTTTATCAATCAAATTTCAGTCAAACGTGCATATTATAATGAATTTTATGTATGAAAATGAAGATCAAGTACATTTTATATGACTTCGTGGAACAATGTTTGAATTTACATGTCATTGGCTCAACTTTCAAAAAACTAAGTAAACTTTTCACTCGTGTTGAGTACTGAGACTGAAATGTGAATTTTAATAGGTTCACAACATAATTTATTTTTCTTGTTTTTGGAATTCTATGCGGGAGACTCGTACTAAAATGCAGCAGTTTCAATCAAAGAGATTATTTTACAAATTACACATACACGCGAGTGTAATGTACAAATAAGTGTGCACAAATGAATGTACACGTTGTGTACGCGTATGCGTTTTTGCATGTATGTGTGCGTGTGCGTGTGTAAAACAGATTGCGCTACATAATTAATGGTTATTTGATAAGTCAGTAAAGTTTAGAACCAGATGCGCATATTTTTATATTATATTTTTTTTCTCTTAAACATTCGTCTCAATGCTGAGTAAAACTTTATTTTATATTTCTTTTCTACCTTTTCTTTTAACAGCATTTATTATGTTTTTTTTTAAAGTGAGATTATAATCAAATAAGTATACAATAAAATAGTTTAAACTTATTGTTTTGCAAAGGTATTGTTTTACACTTATGTAGAGATATCTAAAGAAATATCTATTAAACTCATATTTATTTATGAACTAAAATACTCATAAATAAATACCGGATTAATTGGTTCAAATATAGTCTAAATGCAACGTTTCAATCAATTATAACTTTGCGTACTTGTTAAGTCAAAACGTTAACAATACGACGAGAAGCTTCAATAATGCATCAAAGACACTATAATTGAGCAAAGTTGTAAAAAGTATTATTTGTTTACACCGAGCGAGATGTATTATGTCAACTTTTTAAAACCATATTTCTTCAGTCGTAAACTACAGACAAGCACAGCGTGGCTTGAAGTTTTTACCAAGTTTTTTTATACAATGTTTTGTATAGCACACGTGTTAAGAAGCGCTAATTATTGTACAAACGCATTGAGAATCATCTCAAGTAACTGATAATATATAGCGTGTACTCAATGATCTCGATTATAATTAACTCAATTAATTAGTCTACCTCAAATATGAGTTCAAAAATACTTTTTTTGTAATTTCGAAATCGAATGAATTGGTATTAAAAAGTACTTCAGTTGAAGCTTAAATAGACACTATAAAAAATGAAGTATGGAGTGTTTCATAGAGCGAAATATCGTGCTACTACTATATTCAACGAAATTATATTACTTTCATAAAAATAAACCCAATCAAAAATAATCGAGTTAGTGCCTGGATCAAAAAATGAAATAGATCCTTTAATATGAAAGGTTATAAATGTAACAAAAACGTGTTATAATTGCCGAGGCTAATTAGCTCAGTGGCAACAGAAACGGAAGCCGAGGGCTCAGGGGTCGAGTCTCAAAAGTATAATATTTCGCAATTTTGCTGCATCCTTTAGTAAAGCAATTAATTCAATAGTTAGAAATTGCCTAGTTGTTTGAATCAAAGAAAGTAAATTTAAAAAACACAATGCACATATTCAACACTAAAAATCACACTGATGCCATTATACTGAGTGTTAAGTTCTAAGAATACAATGTTTTTGTAACTAATGCGTAATATCAATTACTACAAGATAAGCTTATTACAACAGCTATTGCGACCGATGTCGATTATAATCCATTAAAAATTTAAGATTAAGTCAATATTTTAATCCAATTTCATCTAAGCAAGAACAAAACATATTGTAACGCAACAGTGTAACTCTTGTACTCATTCTCTGTATACACACATGACTGAATCTTATTATCAAGATTTCATATGACTACAAACTCTGTATTCATATCTAAAGGCAAAACTTTTTACCTTTTTTTAATACAAAATGATTCCTTACAAAAGTTTCATTCAGCTTAGATGGATTTAATGTAAAGGATTATTATTCTCAACAGCTAGAACAAATATTTGTTAGATGCCGAATAAAAGTTATACCGTCTTATTACAGCATAAAAATGTATAAGTTTTCTACAGTGGGACACATGATTGGTGAATATGTCAAATAATGCTGTAATTTCTCGCAACGTTAAGCTACACAAACAAATGCTTTACAAAAAAACTACAAGTGGCTTGTTCGTGAAACGATAAAAATACGAATCGTTGTTAATTAAAAATTCGAACGAATAAAAAGAGTCGGATAGATTTTATTCGATTATGCGAAGTTGGGAGGAAGGTTATAGGGAGAGTATGTGAAGGGAGAGAGCGTAGAGTTGTGAGCTAGTCTGTAGAGGTGTTATAAAAGTGTGTCTTCGAAATGAAACATACTATTGAATATTAATTCTGAGAATAAAATGTTTTTGTTATTTAAGAAGATAGGCTTATATAGAGTAAAGAACTAGATCTTGAATAACTGCAGATATAGATTTCTAAAAGTTTAAATTTATTTAAATGCTTTTAAAAATAAAGTAACGTTCAGAAGTTATTAAGCCACAATAAAAAAATGTATCCTAAACGGAAAATTGCTTCAATAATTTTAAAAGTTACGAATTTAGTTTATCTTTTTTAACAGGATAAAAAAACATCTAAGTTTTGCTTACCTCTTTCACGTTAACACTAAAGAAGATTGTTTTCAGGCTCAGTATTCTGAATTGATTTATAATCGCTGTCGAAACTTAACTAAAAACTGAAACAAAGACCACAAATAAACAATTTGAAGCTAAAATTATTGTAGAAATCGTTGTCGTTACTGTATACTTTAAAATTTCAATATTATATTCATTTATTTATTACATTTCTGCGCGTAGGAAACGTATAAATAAAAATGTAAATTATTGCAAAATCCATTTTTTGCATTTATTAACACTATACCAAAAGTTAACTGTATTATATTCTAAAAAATCGGATACTTAATAGATATTAATTTACTGTATTTAATCTAATTTAAGCTATTTGTTATTATGCATTATGCATTGATTCATAATAGTTTCTAAAACTCAATAACACATAGACCAACCATAAACAGCTTAAAGCAAAATATTAAAGTTCCTAATAGTTTATGTAGGCTTATACTTCCGTGAATTAAAGTATATTTTTTAATTTGACATTACTTTTTCACATATCTGCTATAGTACGAATTACTCTTGTAATAATTAGCGCGATACCAAAGTTAACATTCTGAAACTACAGTGTTACATTCGACAATAAATTGAAATTAACTTACTGTATTTAATCTAACTGAAGTTGTTTGTTATTGTACACTAAGCCCTGGAGCCAAGCTAAATCTACCGCATCATTCATTCGCCTTATTCACTATAGCGTCTCAGTCACGGATCAAATCAAGAATAATAGCAATGCTTGAAAAAAAGAAGTTTGAGTTTACTGGTAAATATATAAAGGAGGAGTTGTATGTTTGAGAATGACGCGTGACGATAGAGAATAACGAACAATGCAGTTCTATGCGAAGATAATCCACCTTATATAATAGTAGTAGATGATGAAAAACAGTCAAAATGAACCCTAATTATATAACATTGTAAAGTTTAATTTCATCATTCTTATTTGTAAAATTAAATTTGGGAAAATATGGTGGGTTAATAAAGAAATAAATGAAAGCAAGAAATCTGCAGTTGTTTTAAGAACATATTTTAGAAATATAACTCAAAATTCTATTATACTACGTGATTAAAATTAGGCTATTTATTGTATCACTACTTTTATTAGATTTCGCAAGAAATACTTTGCTTCCAGGCAAAACAATAGTAATATAACATTGTAAAGTTTAATTTCATCATTCTTATTTGTAAGTATGTTTGTTAAAAAATAGACTTTTTTTGAACGTGAAATAGTAAAGAACAAAAATCATTATAGATGCAGTACCCATACACAGAAAAATCAATAAAGTTTATGTTTTGTTTACTTTCTGTTTATGTTGTTTTACTACAGGAATATACTTTATTTTTCTATTAAATTTCGTTTCAATCGTAAGTTACATTAAGAATACTCGTTGTTTTTTGTTTATATATTGTGAAATTAATATATATCATATTTTATATAATTGTGAACATTTTTACAGTTAAATTACATTCACTGCATATTCCTCCCCGGGTTGAAATCTAGCAAAACAATCTTCTCGTACATTTCATTCGTTGCGCGAGTAAATAATTCCGCTTGACTACGCGGCCGTTGAGCGACGCTCGCGTTAAACTTGCGGGTTATTTTACGCAAGGAGCGCGATCTTGCGTGATCGCTCGTCAACAAAAACATTTCACGCAATAATACACTGTTCTACAGTCATAAACTAACACTAAAAGCCAGTTCTGAAAAAATCTGCGTTTTTTGCTTCCATTAAATGCTTTGTTTATATTTATTGGTCGTTTGCGTATATTTAAGAACACATATTAAACTAAACACCAATGGAAATAGATAAATGTATGTTGACGAAGCTGAAATAACCGATTTAACGAGTTTTGAATAGAAAGAAATGAAGTCGATGCTATTATACATGAACGCAAGTGTTCTAAAAAAACTACGCAAGTTCATCTGTATCTCGACGTTATTTCTTTTATTTTTGCGTTTCTATGAATCGCATTGCATATTTCTGCATCTAATAGAATTTCTTAGTATCAAATTGTTACTGAGATTGTTATTATTACAAAAAGTAAAAAAGGCTCGCTATGAATGACCTAAAAATGTCATTGATACCAAATTATTAATTCACAGAGACACGCAGCGTTCGGTTCAATCGTTATTTACAAAACTATTATGTTGACTCGACAGTCTGAACCTAACAAGAATATAACAGAAAAATGTTTAGCCTTAAGTAGTAGAATGATTAGTACTAAAATAACATTAATATACTATTATATACTATTATAATATACTATTATAATATATAGGCCTGCTGTTATAATATGTGCAAACAGAAATGACAAGCTGCTTCCATTTTTTTATAAAAAATAAATAATAGCCTTGAATGTTATATTTAACCGATTTGACAATGCTTGTCAAAGCCGGAACGATAACTTGTTGTGTGTTCATACTCGTCGGTTAACTGTCATATGACAGAGCTAGATAACGATCTGCTCGCGAAGCGTTACATAAAATATTAATATTTTAAATTTTTACTCTTTACAAACTGTCAAGTCAGACGGACAGATTATTAAATTAAATGCAGAGGCGAGAGGAAAATCACGACTCGATTATAGATGTGGAGAAAAAGAGCGAGAAAATTGTATTTTGAACAAAATTTAGATCGAAATATCAGCTTTTCGATCAAACCTTCAATTTTTTTATACATAATGTTCTAGTGCTCTCTTTTTAGATAATTTTGTAAAGATAAAATAAGAAAATAATTGCAATTTCAATGTAAATTAGAGTATATTTCATTATGACAACATGCAATCATAATTTATTATAAAAATTGAATCAGTAAGCAATGTTCTTACTATAAAATGCTAACATATTATACAAGAGTATGAATTGCAGTCGTTATATTATTCTTATATACAAATATTTACAATTAAATTGAAACTGAATTGCTTTGTAAATTTAATAATATATAAAATTTGATACGATTCAATATAATGACTAGCTTTGTGAGATACTGTTTCATGATGATGATGATAAACGAACAAAAAGTCGTTTGAGCTGTTCAAAAGTTACGAACATGACAATGTTCCACGAGCCAAGTCGAATAAACGAAGGCATGAATCTACGCAAAACATACAATAAGTTAGTTAATCATTTAAATCATAATTACTATAAACTATCGTCCTTTTTCATATTAATACAAAAATATAATTATGCCCGTGATATAATAATACAGGTTTTATTAATTTTAGATACAAACTGTTTTATTTATGAAGTTATTTTATGACATTGTAAATAAATACACATTTTAAAATCTAGAGTTAATTGATCGGTAGTTAATTTAACACTTTCTTTAAATTTACGATACATTTGGAAAATCGAGTTAACCATTCAAATTTCCTACAAGCATTTATCATTTAATACAACATCAAACACTAAATACCTACCAACTTATTAAATAATATTATACGAACATACAAACTATAATTAAACTCATTAAATATTACACAAATGTAAAACGTTACCCTTTATAAAAAGCTCTTAATCCTCTCTCCTGATAAATCGTCGATGCGCAATGTATCGTCCCCCTGTATATCCCTCTCGCTGAATTCATGTACCGAGTCTTAACCACATCTACCGGTGACGCTGCGACCGTCGTACAGAAGCCGGCCCCAAAGGCTGACACAAAATGACATGGCATATTGTCTGAGAGAAGATTATGACGTAATATGGCTTCTTTTAGTAGGTCATACGTCACAAGTTCAGCTGAGTTTACGATGGAGCTACGTAGGATGTTTGGTACGACACCTGGTTAGTTAAAAAGTTTTGAAATTAATAATGATGTTAATATTACAGATATAAAGTTTGCTGTTAGTGTTTACAATTAGAGCGACTAATTAACTTCAGACAATATAAATGAGGCATTTATTTATTACTAATTATACATTTTGTAATTAAGTGTATTACATAACAGTATACAATTTAGTATACAAGTATTTACTGTAGTGTATACATAATTACAACTTAGGTTACATAATGCTTTTGCTATAATATATTAAGTATATTATATAGCATAGCATATAAGGATTATTTACAATGCAAATATTATGCAGTGGTATAATTATTTTAATAATCAAATTATACATATTTTAAGCGTAAGTTTCGTTTCTCACTCCAAGATTCAAACCTACAAGCTTTTAAAAGTAACTACTATACTCTTATAACAAACAATAAAACTAGAAATTAAAATTACAATCAAGAAATTTATTAACCTTTCCATAAGCCAGAAATACCCTCATCTCTAGCTATAGTCCTATAGGCGTCTATCGTCCCAGCGTAGCGCCTAGTCTTGCCCTGCTGAGCCTGCATGCGAATCTTCACTACGTCAGTGGGCTGAGCGAATATGACAGAAGCACCGCCAGTCGTCACCCCAGCGAGAATGCGTAGAGTAACGCTACTAGATTCCGGTACATTATCGCCTGTAATCATATCAGTTCATAAAAAATACTTTATTTAACGATTCATTTCATAATAACAATGGTTAAGATTCGTCCAAAATGTACACTCTGCTATGTATACATTTCTAAGACTTTTTTGTTATTACATTCAAGGTTACTAAGGTTACGTCTGGATTATCCTATTAACAATGTCGAAGACGTAGCTGTCAATTTAAACGCCTTACTAAAGGGTGCAGCTAGTTAGCGAAAATAGTGAGCTAACTGGAATTCATACGTGAACCTATCGATTTCGAATACAGCGTTCTAACCACTTCTCTAACAGGCCTTGATGTATAAAAAATCCTTTATGCAAAGTTATTATTACAAACAATTTATTCAGTCAGGTTTTATTTAGAATGACATCATGCTATTGTAACTACATGCTTTACGTGATTTAAATAAATATTATTGATGCAGATTCGTTATACCTAAAATTTACACAATTTACAATTTAATTTTCACAGATCTTAGTGTAGCTATTAGTATCAGATCTATATTTAGTTTAAAATCGTCAAACTTTAACATCCATTTAATCATTTATTATACATACATTATACAATATACGTGTATAAATAATATGATTTAATTACCATGAATAAACTTTATATAGGCATTCTTCACAGAATCATAACAACCGATTCGAACCGATGCGAAACACATCTGCCTTTGCAATCCAGCCACAAGTCCATTGTAAAGAGATTTGACCCCTTCCTCCCTGCTTATCACATAAATTGTCCTGAATATTCCTCGATATTTAAAACTCGGTTTTTCCGAAGTTACCGAATTCCCAGAATCGGATAAAAATTTCGTCTGGGTATTGATCAGTGTAGTGGGTTGGGTTGCCTTTTGAGCCTTTTCCCCTTGTATCTGGTTAATATGGAAATATATATCGGATGTAAACTAGCTGTTTGTAATATAATTGCTCAGCTTTATTGTTAATCAGGTTAAAGTGATTTGAGAAAGAGAGAGAGATTTATTTAAAATTAAACAATATTACCTGGTATATAACATCACCAAAGTTCATTAAACAATTGTTGGTATTCAAAGCTACTAAAAAGTGTAAAAACTCTATCAATTGCAAGTAGATCCTTGCTGTAACTGTTATAAAGGTTAACAGAAACTAATTTGTTAAATATAGAAAGCTTCGTAAGAAATCAATCAAGACAATAAAATTAAACAATGAGAAACAGAGTATTATAATTTTTGAAACTAGGATAATGCGAAAGTAAAGGAAAACATAATTAATGTCAGTAACTAAAAAATAAACAAGTTACGCAGATATTCACCAGTTTTTAAAGCAAATTATGCAAACCACTTGCACTAATTTGATGCAGTTACAAGCTGCTATTAACAAGTATAATCTACATGTACAAATGGCCTGTATATAAAGGAAAACATATTCTAAAAATACTGTATTTTTTTATTAACTCTGCTATGTAATTATTTTGTATTTGAATAAATAAATATGTAAATATATGACAATTTTGTCTGTCATAATCTACCTGTAATCTGACTTTTGCTGTGTCAAGGGGAAATGTGACCAGATCAGCAATGCAGGCAGCCAGAGCGGCGCTTATAAACTTTATCCCGAATGAAGGTGATGGCTGGATGACTGCCGGTGTTTTAGACGTTCGATCGGATTTAACAGGAGACATTTCTTGAGATAAAAATGACTATTTTAATCTATTTTAAAGATTTCAATTTACCTCTGATGTTTGACTTCATTTTTAGTGTAATTTTCATGTAAAAGTTTGTATATGAAAAGCTCTAATATACGCTTAAATAAAAAATCAAGATTTTACTGTCAAAATCAGTAATTTTGAAACGCTGTGAAAAGGAAGAATGCTAGTTTATCTTTTTAATAAATCCAATATATATTAGGAGTAAATTGGGAAATGATAGGTATGTTTTAAATATTTGTTATATTTAAAAGGAAAAAATCCTGGACTCTAATAACACTTACGCATTGGATCTTGTTTTAATCAGCATTGCTTAAATTCTTTTATTGTAAAATAGCTGTTAATACTAATTATGATTATTTGTTATGATCCGTTACTTTTCATTTAATTTTGTGATAAAAAACATTAATTTTAAAAGCGTAGTAAAACAAATAAATGTTATTTCTAAACTTTATGTTTTATACCACGTTTTTGCTGTATGTTTATAGTTATGACGTACGCATGCAGATCAAAAGATCATTTCCTTTAATCGAATTGCCTGTTGTTGATCCTTTATCCTCAACATTAGTTTGCCCTTTCCACATTAGTTTGCTGCAATATATAATTTCTAACTAACTATAATGGTAATTGTAGGTTTAATATTATATTTTTGTAAACAATGAGATTTTAAATTAAGTATATATTATATAGAACTATATAATAGTCATCATTGCTTTTTGCAATACCATCGCGAAGTTAACAACAGCAAAACAATACAGTCACAATGAAGTTTTTATTCAATAATATCAACAATTGAACAATAATTAAAGCTTTATCATATCTTCAGTAATAATTCGCTATATATTTCATAACAGCAAAATACTAGTACATCCAATTATAATACTAATAACAAAGTCTAATAAATCATTGAACTACGTGCACAATATTAAAAATCTACATTGTAATACTAAATTATTGAAAAACCATGTCTACATAAATCAGAATTTGGCACGTTTAGTAAAATAATGTTTTATTTAACTAGGCCTAGGTTTCATTCATATTTCAAGTGTTTCGATTAAATAATTATCGCTAATTGTTGCATACTACAGACAATTCAGGCAATTCTAAAAAATCAGTTTCCTCATAAAAATGTATCAATAAAATATCTAATTACATGTAACATCTTATATTTTAGAATATATAAGCAAATTTTCTGATTTCTTCAGTGGCGCAGCCAAGGAGCGGGGGGGGGGCTAGGGGTTGTAGTGTGCTAGTTATGTGTTAATCCCCCCCCTCCCCTCTTAGTAAAGTTTTACTAAACAAATTGCATATGGAAACAAAAATGAACATAATAACATGAAAAAGGTCATGTTATAATAACATAAAATTAATTATGTAAAAATATAAATACATAATATTATAAAAGGATCCCCCCTTTTTCAAAAATCCTGACTACTCTAGTGCACTGGACGCGCTGTTCTATTTTCGCATATCATTCCTGATTTGTAAAGAGAATAACTAAAATGTTAACAAACGTTGATGTCATAATAAGTTTATAATTGTAATATTTTCTATAAGTCACTATTCTGATCCACTCAAATAGTTTCCCAAAACAATCTGCCACTGGGTCCACATCAGCCCTTCTTGTTTCTTGCTCTTTGTACGTTTAATTTGGACTAATACCAACTGAAAGTAAACAAACTGTTTGTAACAATAGTCTGTTTGTATCCTATGATCTATAATACACAAATGCGACATTATAGATGATGCAATAACATTTTACGATTAAATTTGAACATATCTGCTGATCCTACTTATATTATATTATGTCTAATTAATATAACGTAAAAATTATAAATACATAACAAAATATGTATTTTTATATTACATAACATGAGACTCATTTGTAAATATACAAATGAGTTGTACTCTCACAGAGAGTACAATCACTAATACTTGTAAATTAATATACATGTAAATACACTTATAATATGATAGGTATACAATTATATTAAAATAAATTACAGAGTAATTAGATGCATAGTATTAAGTACATTTTACAATTAATAATAGTTTTCAACCTTACGGATTTCGATTACTCTGTTAATGTCCGTAGCCGCCGTAACCGCCACCGTAACTACTACCGCCGCCGTAACCGCCGCCGTGTCCGCCGCCGCTGCCGTAACCACCCCTACTTCCACCGTATCCGCTACCGTGGCCACCGTGGCTACCGTAACCGCCGTAACCGCCACCGCTGTGGCCGCCGCTACCGTAACCGCCGCCGCTGTGGCCGCCGCTACCGTAACCGCCGCCGCCGTGGCCGCCGCCGCCGTAACCGCTCATACCGTAACCGCCACCGTGCCCGCCGCCTCCGTAACCGCTACTATGTCCGCCGCTACCGTAACCACCGTTACCGTGTCCGCCGCCGTAACCTCCGCTACCGTAACCGCCACCATGTCCGCCGCCGCCGTAACCGCCGCTACCGTAACCGCTACCGTGGCCACCCCCGTAACCTCCTCCACCGTAACCGCTACTATGTCCTCCCCCCCCGTAACCGCTCCCGTATCCCTCAGAGTAAACGGTAGCCACGAGGCACATCAGCACGAAGCAAGCGGACACTATGATAACCTTCATTTTGCATACACTACCTCAACTATATTTTCTGTCTAGTTTTCTAACTAGTAATTTTTAACAATGCGGTCAGTTTTATACGGTCTCTATTTGGTGTGAAACATCTGACGTTACGTGCACGTGCGTTCTCTTCCTATAAGAATCTGTTTTCGTCAAATTTTTCGATCATTAAATTCGCACGGTAGGTATGTTAGGTTCGCCCCGGGACGTTTTACGTATGATAGCGTTGTCTGCGTGTGTAGCATTGTGCGGTTGATAAATTCTGAAGTCACGTTAGAAATTAGTGACTGAACTTATTGAGTTTGCTCTTTCTAAAACTTCATTGAGTTTGATGTTATTAAATAGCCGATTAAAACACTCGTATAATGTAATGTTAATAGTAGTAATCGTATGCAATGCTAACATTTTAATTGGATTTTAAAAGGGAAGATTCAAGTCTTTGTACATTAAAATCTATCAAAAAGTTCGATGTCAAAGCATAATTGTAGAACTTTAATTATACTTTACTGGAAAATAAACTAAAGTTGCTTTAGATAAGCAGGGGAAGTACTTTGAAACAATAGTATTCATTGATTCGAATAATATCCTAATTCTGAATGAAATTTAATCAAAAATTGGAACTGTAGTAAAGACTGCTTGCAATGTGACCTATATTTGCTAACACAATTTAAAGATTTATTTTGCCTATACATTGTAAACAAATTTGCTAATAAAAATTTATTAATAATAATGCTAATAATAATTTATTTGCTAATAAATATTTATCATTAGCAAAATATTAATCAATTTACTAATGATAAATATTTTGAAATTTTGACAACATTGCCTGGATGATGAGATTTTTAATGCTGCAGTCATGCAGTTATTAGATTAGTATTATAAATTTACTAGATATACGCTAACTATACACTAGTCATAATTGACCATACTATACCACTGTACATACTAACTATCGAGTAACTATAGTATCTAGCGACTCTCTATAGACTGACTATATAGTAATATATACTAACTCTTTATTATGATATATTTGATTATTATGAACAATTATACTGTAGAAAAACATTACAAATAATTACAAATAAAGTGCACGTTTAAAACGATTCAGATAATTCACTTAATTAGTTTAAAAATATTGCAAAACAAAAATAATTCTTTCAGCTTTAGCATAAATAATAATGCAACATTTTATTTAAATTACAATGTAAACAAAAATATTATGATATCTACAAAATAATAATTTCCTTAAAAATATAAATACAATCATAACAAACAAACACCTTTTTAAAATGAAATACGATTAGAAAATAATATAAACTAAATTCGTAAAACTCTGTTACATACACATTAAAAAATACACTCAATAATTTAATTGATTATTATATTAACTTCTTTAATGTTAAAAGTTATATATTTTTCAACGCTTGCAAACTACTCTAAATTAAACAATTTTTTCTAATTCAGGATCCCCCCTATTCAACCCTCTATACGGTTTCTCATCATCTCCGTGCAATTTTTCATTTTTCTCCGGCCCCGGGTTCTTTTCAATCCAACTATCCCACACCGAACAAATAATTTCCGTCGTCACTATCGTATTGCAATTATGAGCGATCAATCTGAGTAAAAAAGCTCCGTCTTGATGTAAATATTCGTCCGTAAACTTTCTCAGTTGGTCTTTCTCTTGACTTGATGTGTTTTTGGTAAGTTTATCGTTGAGAATGAGGTGATTGTGAATGAAACGAATGCGATCTGGACGATGCAGGGCGCGAATGAGCCAAATGAGGAAACTTAAGATACTTATGGCTGCGACAAGGGCCATCCAGAACCAAAGGAACATGTAGATCTTTTCGTTGTATAAGTTTATGGGTAGAACGCATTGGACTGTATAGCGCTGCGTGTTGCCTACATCTTGTCCACGAACCTGTAATTAATCAGAGTAATTACTATCTATATTATTAATTAAAACACTTAATATTCGTTCGAAACATGAAAAACTTAATTCAGAAATTTGACAAACCTTGAATTTTTGAAATAGCAGAATTTTTAAAGCTTGTATGTTTACAAGAAATATAAAAGATCGAGTAACTGTTTAGTCTTAATAAAAACGTGCAGTATCTGCTATACAGTATGTGAGAATTTTAATAACTGTATAATAAGAATATGTAATATAAAAAAATACTTGAAAGTCGCAAAATGTGACTCGAGGAAATGCAATGAAGCTTTCATCTGTCCAAGTTTTCTCATCTAATATCTGCTGAATCATGTCCGGACCGAATGTGTTATATTTCGTCTTAAGCACAGTGTTAAGCACAAAAAGTTGACCGATAACGTTGGCTATGTAGCACATCTTTGAGAATAAAAACAAGCAGACGAGATAGTTTCCTAATCTGCAAACGAAAAGTATTCAGTTTAGGAGCAGGTTTATAACTTGTCTTATCGTGATTTGAATTAGACGTTTTATACTATTTTGAAAATAACTTACATGTTTTATACTCCTTGAGATGATTTTATGGATTTAAAATACTTAAGTTAACTCCTTATGTTATTTTCTGACAATTTTGCTTTAACTTAGATATTTACACAAATGTAACAAAGTATCAGAAAAAAGCTATTATGGAACTCTAACTTAAAAATTATAAACGACAGATCAAAAAATTGCTATGAATAATACAATCTAATTTTTAAGCAATTGCAATCCAATACAGTGCAATTGTTAACAAAGTTCATACAATGCACATCTTAGACAACTTATTAAACAAATCATATTTAACTTGTATAACAAACAAAATAATTCTTATAGAATTCATTCACGTATTAAATGTTAAATAAATTACTGGCAGTAATAAATAATATTATTAAATATGCAGTGCTATGCTATAAACGTTATTTTTTAAAGCCTTCCATGTGAAAGCTAGATCTGTTATTGAATTCGAGTTCAAAATCCAACACGAAATATAATCACATCAACAACTTTGTTAATTTTTGGTGAATGTAGGATTAGCATTAGAATTGGCAACAGCCATATATTTATCTCTTTTTTTGCTTTTTCTGTTTCTATTTATCTATGAAGGACTTTCTTTAAATGCGGCTGCTAGTGTAAATATAATATCTTTCATCTATTTCTCAAACTCTGACTTCATTAATTGATAAGTTTTTCTGGTTTTTGTGTGTTAAAGAACTTGTTTAATAGAAAACAAATTTATGACTAGAGCGTCGAGTATTTTGAGCATTGATAATTTAGCGCTCTTGTAAAACGCATTAAATGTTAGCAGTAGACTAATAAATAGATATAAAAATTAAAAAGTGAAAATATTTATTATAAATATGAGAGATTAATAGCGTTTAAGTATTTCATCAGATATCCAAACTAACCACAACATTCAGATATTCGTGTTTTTATTTGTGTAACAGTAAATACATTTAATTATAATTACGTTTAAATGTAATTACAATAAATGTATTTTGTGTAATTTTGTGCAATAGTAATTGTGTAATTTGTGTAATTTGTGAATTTACTCAGAACATTTTGTCACAAATAAAGACTATATATTTAAAACCATATATCCTACTATTAAAATTAACAATTTTTATGCATTGCAAGGTCATTATAAAAAACCATCCAAAGTCTATGAATCTATAAGCTTTAACTATTAATAAAGTTACACAAAAATATTTTATTTTCTGTTATCATCGCTTTATTAACTCTATATAAAAACTCTCGGGTAACATCAATCAGTTTCTGCAGAAAGGTCTTGTTTCTATCTAATCACGCCTCTTAGTTAAAGTTCTACATTCAATTACATAGCACTGTTCAGAAACTGACCTTATTCCTAACCCCAATTCTAACTCTAATCCTAACCCTAACTCTTACCCTAACAATGTAAAATCAGATATAAAATAGCATTCCCAAACGTTTACTATTATCGTAAAATTAAATATTGATCTAGCTTAACAAAAGGTACTAGATAAAAATAGGCGGAGCTTGATAAAAAAGGCCTCTCTGCAGAAGCTTTTGATCACTAGCTGTAAAATTCTGTGAACTTTAGTCGTGGTAATTTTATAAACTGCATCATCATCATTATCATCATCACTATAATGTGGCGAGCAAAACTAATCATCCGCCACATAACTGCTCAGATAGCGAATCCGGCGCGAAGTTTGGCGGCGGCTTGTTATCGCGCCGCGCCGCACGGAGTTTGAAAGTATACTTGCGGCGTGAAATTGTGTTTAGTCAAGCAGTGTGTGTAGGACACGAGGTGAATGTTAATTTTACCAACATTTTAGTGATTTCTGAATTAGAATATTTGGTGTTGATTTAAATTCCGAAAAGTGTCTATTTATTTTCTAATACATTACATGTTGGCATATACTGTATATAAACATTTATCTGCAAGTGTAGAAGTTGGCTTTTGCTTATAGAAATTTATTTTATACTGTTTCAGCAATCAGCCTAGTTTTACTTCTGTTAGCTAAATGTTATTTTTTTAGAATTTCTTTTTAATATTGCTTTAAACTTACTGTTGCTTCTAAAAGTTAAAATTAAAGTAAAATCAACAATGCATTTTTCGTTAATATCCAATTAAATACATTAATTATATCTACACTTCTTTATATTTCACTGTACTTCCTATCATTATATACTTTATGATCTAGCGAGTTGCGTATAGGTATCTATTTTTGAATAATTTCAATAAAAGACGTCTATACATAATACATATAAATCAAAAACTTACGTTGTTCCGCAAACTCTACAGCAAGTATTCGACAACAAACTCTTTACATTACACGAGCACCCACTCGACTGACTCTTACTCCCCAGTAACCGATCCAACTGATTCCTCAGCAACCTCAATGTCCTCTCCTGATCCTCAGCCTTGTTGATCCTCGAAAAAGCGTGCGCGGCTGCCATAATATTATCCGCATCTACCCCCGATTTCTGATTCAACCCGTGCCAGATTATAGTGGGAATATAAAAAGCTATCGCTTGGGCTAGTAGTATGAAAGGTATCCACTGATAATAGGGCACCATTTGGCGCTTTTCGTGCTCCCACGCGTGCGGTAGTTCACTCTCCCAGGGTAGATAGTAGGTGTCCTTTACCCAGCAGTAGTTGGTGGCGAAACGCGTGTGGGACCCGGTGAAGTGGTTAGGCGCCCAGCAGGTTATAGGGTTACGAACGTATTGGTTCATGGAGACCAGGATACAGAAGGATACGAGGATTGCGACGGAGTAGCGAGAGCTGAGACGGTCGGCGAAGTCGTCGTCCTGGGCGCTGCGGATGTTGGGGGAGCTGGCGATGAGGCCCACTAGTCGGTCCATGGTGGATTAATCGGTTGAAACTGGATGACAAAATTTAATTTAAATACACATATAATATGACACTTTTGTAAATGATATTATAAGATTATAGAAAGGTTTAAAGTTTAAAGTAAACACGAATTAAATATTATATATAAAGAATCAATAGTTTTAATTCATTGAACATTATATTGAGAATATTTTATGTTTTGTTGATATTTGATTTCAATATTGATTTAAATATTTAATTATCATTAGACCATTTGATATTAGTCAAATAATCTAAAAATTAAATTTATGTAAAAAATGAACTTTGTCTTATTTACACGTGAATGCTAAATTAATTTTATACGTATTATAGACACGCAATGGTCTATTATACGTATAGACTTTATTTGCTTAATTGTACATAATGAGTCTACAACAAAAAATAATAAGCCAGTAATTAAAATATTTCATTTTTATCAACTTTCAAATTGCTAAAAAAAAACTAAAAACTATTTCATTTTATCTGGATAACTTACCTTTACAAAATGTCTCGATTTTTAAACTGTTTCAATCAATTCCACTAATGAAGTCATCGAGTATTTAGCAAGTGTCACAAAGTTAACGGATCGAAGTGAAATTCAATTAGTACTCTGTCAACTCCAGTAGTTCACCGTGATTAGATTATTTGTTTAAAAGTTATTCTACGCATAAAGATAGAGTCCGCTTGTTTTTGCTGTATACAGGATAGGACTAAAACAAATTAGCATAGGAATATTTTACAAAAGCAATAAATCAAATCGTTTTAGTTGTTCCTGCAAGATTTTGAACTGTTTCAAAATGTCGCAACAATAATTACTTACTGCTACAGTTACTGCGACTTAATAGAAATTAACTTAACTAAAGTTAATTCAATTACGTTAATTCGATTTTTCACTAATTACAGTCAAATCGAAATTATTTTAATAACATATATTGAATCGGATATCTCATATAATATAATTCAGTACAGAAATTGATCATTTCCTCAATATAAGTTAAATATTATAATATATTATTCAGTCTTAATTTTCACTAGCTTAAACTGAATCAAGTATTTAACAAGTATTTAGTACTTTAATTTATAACTTAACAATATTACAATGAAATTCTCTTTCAGTCGTACAACACTTTACATTACTATTACTACTACTACTACTACTACTTTTAAAACATAATATAATTTATTTTAGTCCTATTCTGAAACAATTTCAAAAGCATCAAATACAGACACCACAACTTTGTCACTCCTGTTGATTCTAAAAAACGACCTTGTAATCAAAACTGTAGTTTTACTGCGACCAGATGATCTCTAGTTAAAACTTTGTCCCACTAAACTGAAGCTGTATTTTAGGTTTATTATTGAATACAAAGTCCAGTAGAAATAATTCGTGATTTAGTAGTAGTAGGCGTTTGGTTTGTTCTACAATGGCTCGATTAATTAATCATTGATATTATACTATATATTATTTTTGACAAAAAATGAACATAAAATGTATAAATGCATGATGCTAAATTTGTAAGATTCTTGCAAAAAAGGAAATGCCTTCAATTTGCTGCTTTTGATGCAACTTATAGTACCATTACCCCCAACCACCCCCCACTAAATTTATCAGAGAATATTCACTTTTAATCTGGAAAGAGCCTGAATTAAATATATTATATTAAATGTATTTACTATTTTAAATCCTCTTTAAAGCCTATACAATTTTTTTAGCTGTAATCTTACTGTCCCTTCTGACTAAAAAACAATTCTCTGTTTCTTACACTTTTACGTTTTTTGCACTGACATTTTTAAGCGACCGTAGATGATCTCGTTCGGTTGATAGTTCGCTTTGTGATCTGTACTCCAGACGATCAGTGGACCGTGATTTTGTAACAAACCAAGCGTGAATTAGATTCAATCAATCAGGAAGATTCAATTAATCAACCGCACAACTGAAGATGACGTTAAAAGTTGATTCTATTTTATCAGAGGGATCGTCGCAGTTTGTGTCTTTTTTCACTACGAAGATTTTTAAAATTGAAATTTACACTAAATAGTAACTTTATGTTTTTATAGATACTATCAAATACTATATTTTGTTATCAGTTTAACATTTCAATGAAAATTTAGGTAAAAGATTGGGAAACAAGTAATAACAAAATTCATCAACTTTTTTAACATGTTAACACCTTTATTTAAAAAATAAAACTTCATATATCAAAATAAATAAACAAAATACTAAGTTAAGATCAATTATTTAAAAATAAATAATGTGGTACTTCAGCAATATTGAATATTGTTAGACGAATAATCTAAAATGTTATTTTCAAACTGCATTACATTGCATAAATTTCAGTCATTGTTTTAAAAGTAATTACTCTGTGATATTTTTCGTCGATGTCAATTTACTGAATAATTGCTTTCTTACATAGAATAGCAAAATGAAAATATCATCAAAATTCTATCAACTGAGCATAAGCGTAATATGACTTCTTTCCCGGTGGAATGTCATTCCTTTCTACTGTCATTCTTCTCTCTCTCTCTCTCTCTCTCTCTCTCTCTCTCTCTCTCTCTTTCTCTCTCTCGCACTCTTTTTCATCCAGTCGCCGTAACGTTAATAAGACGCGATATAATGGAGCTAATTGGATAGAATTCAGACTGCCTCTGGCAGGAAACAGTTTTAGCAAGAACCGGAAACAGAAACACCGACTCTAGCTTAGGAAAATTTTGTCAAAAATGGGCGCAATAACAGGAGATTATGAAGAGATTTTGAAACAAATGCGCTCAGTCGAAATTTTAATAGAAATTGAAGATATAATCAGAGTGTTAAAAATTGCAACATAAACAAACGCATTGTATTCTAAAACAGATCTATCTGAAATCAATTAAAAGTATTATGTAATTTTTTTATTTGTCTCAAAGACGAATAAGCGCATAACAAACGAATGGTAAACGCATAAGATAATAATATTATTGTGGGATTTAGTTTGCGCACATGCAGTTTACTAGACTGAGTTGAAACTCTATAGTATATAAGAAAGTTTACAATAGAATCTGTAGAATCTGCATTGCTGTAAATTTAATTTTTATTGGTTCATCGCCTGCCAGTTGCAATGATTTACCAACAACTCTGTATGTTGGCTAGCTGGCTTCTACGTTGGCTAGTTGGCTTCTTTTTTGGCCATAGTTGGCTTCTATGTTGCTAGATGGCCTAATGTGTGTGTATACTGACTCGGTGTAATACTACTATTTATATTAAATGCGAAAAAATTAAAGCAAAAAGTTTAATTTATTCAATAAAAATATCTTTTAGAGAAATAGTTTATATGCAGTAATTTCATAGAATTATTTAATCAACTTTACTGTCATAAGATTACTTGAGACATTACGCTAATTTTATCTTTTGTTATATTTAAAAAAATCTACTAGTCCCTTTTTAGGATTCAAAAATGAAATCTTTATTCTATGCTAGAAAATATATTAAAAAGTAACAATATATTTTGCTATTGATTAAAAGCAAACATATTTAGCAAAATGCGTAACTAAATGGTTTAATTGCAAGTTGATTATACTTTGACATCAACTATCGTGAGCAGTGGTCCGTATTAACTCAAAAAATAACAAAGATTACTACTGTAATCTCTACATTTATATGAACTTTCTACAATTGATTATTGAGCTCCAGAATTTTCTGATAAATGAACGTTTTTTTTTCGTTATTTCTATGATCTACTATTTGCTTTTCTCAAATCTAAACTATCAGCGCATAATAAGTTATTAAATTTTCAATCACGTTTATGATTAATCTCAATAGTTCCTATTGATTATACTTATGCTATTTTTCGTAATTATAGTCCAACTTGCGTATTACAGTTAGATAATCTTACATTGAATTAAATTTACATTTAAGTTCAATTTAAATTAATTTAAATTTTCAATTTAGTTAAATTTTCATTTCACTTTTAACTGAAACCTTAATATTGAAAAAGAAGCAAACGTGTAGCTTCAAGTAAATAACTATTAATTGAAATAAAGCTACAGCAAAGCTTAAATGCAGCGAATTTTTACTGTCAGTCAGTATACTATAGACGAAGTGATGACAGATCAACACATCAGCTTACTTCGATTTCGACTCGTTTTACAAACAGACGAACGATCAATTAGTTCGCGGTGTCAAATGACGTTTACTCAGTCTTTTCACTCACTTTAGGCGGCATGACGTAGTAGTATGACGTAGTAGTATGACGTAGTTTGATTGAAGATTCTAGTATTTAATATTCGTAATATTTGTGACAGTTTATTTGCCTTTGCGGTAGGTTAGTACACGTTAGTTTAAGATGCGTTATTAAACGTATTAAGTATTGTAACGTATTATAACGTATTATTTCGTATTAGCTTATAAGGTAAAATATCACAAAAACGTAATAGAATGTATTAAAAACAAATTCGCTAAAACAAATATAAAATAAACAAATTTATTCTCATGGTTTTAACGTTATGAAATTTCATTGAAACTCTAATAAAATTCTTATTTAACTAATAACCTATATTTCGTTTTATTCGAAATTACTTTTATGCTCTCACTGAAATGTTACTAACGAAATTTAATTTCATGTTACAGCTTTTAAAAGATTCTCCAATCATATTATGCGATATCAAAGTAAATTTTCATCGTCGCTATAGTTTAAAAAGTCGCATTTAAGGATTATTATAACATGAAAATCAAGGCGTTTTTGTGTATAAGTGTAGTTTTTCTAGGATTAATTGCTTTAAGTTTTTCTGTGACTGATGATTTCATATCTGTTACTGATGATGAGCCTCTGAGTTGCACAGAAGGGAGAATTAGATGCAGGGAGAAACCCAACTGCAGGGCACTTCTGGAAACTACAGATACAGTTTGTGATCAATCGAGTAAGTCATTATATGTATTTCATTAATGTAATTGAGTTTAACAGTATGTAATATTTTATGTAATTTAAAAGTATGTAATTTTTCATGTAATTTAGTTCAAAGTATGCCTAATATTTTGTATGCAATATTTTTGTAACTGAGTTTAAAATAATGTAATATTTATATAATTTAGTTTGAAAAGTTGAAAAATTGATGCTAAAATTTACAGTCGCAATCTAAAATTGAATCTCATTCAGTCATTCAAAGATTGAAGATCTTTTGATCTCGATTTGAAAGTTCCTGTATGCAATAATTTGTCAAAATCTGATGGCTATTCGATTAGAATTGAAATTGTTTTCAACGACAATATTTATAAAACTTAACTTTCGTTTAATCGTCTGCTGACGATGTGAAAGAATTCATAAAATGGATTAATAAAATAGAATGAAAATTGCATGAAACACTGAAATGGCAAAATTCAAGCAGCTATTTTTTATTTATCTGCATATTATCTAGGTACACTATCAGTTATACAGTTTTCTATTATCGCTTCTCTGTTCAGTTTTGTAATATACCAACAATTAATGTTTGCCATAATCTGCTTGTAGAAATATGAATAAGTATTTCTTTTGGTGTTTCACGTTATATATAATTAATTTATATATAGATCTTTTATTCATCCCAAATCAATGGATAGCACAAAAAACATACAAAGAAAAATAAATCAAATACAAATATAAATATTATGCAGTAATATTGCATAATTTAAAGTTATATTAAATTATAAATACTACATGCAATGTTAATTAGAGTAACTTTCTATTTCTTTTATTGCATATGTGTTGTTACATTTTAGATTACTGTTGTATCATAATACAGTATTATATTACTTTTGTTCGTGAAACACTGAATAGTAAAATAACATTTCATTTGGACATCCTCTTCAGTAAAATTAACTTTGAATCCACTGCTGAAAATTCTGTTGTTATATTAAGAAGCAATGATCAATCGCTATATTATGATGCTCGCTATTTCGTATCGCTATTAAAAGATATTGTCTTGATCAATAGGTCGCTAGACGGCGTTGCTAATTCCGTTAGATCTATTAACGACGTCGATATCAATGTCTCGCACAAGTCGACGATAGATTCTTGCGTCGATTTTAACGCAAGCGTTCTTGAGTCGATTTTAACGCAAGCGATTTTGCGGCGAAAGCGTTTGTACATTCTGCGGTTAAAAGTCGCAATGGCGATTGTTTATGCTCTACGTTTGATGCTATTTTTAGGGAACTTTGCAGTTGAAAATTTAGCAGTAGATTAGATATTATAGGAATGCAAAGTTATGTTGGATATTTTTATCTTTACCGGGTTGAATTTTTCTTTATGATGATTTATGGTTAGATTTTACTAAATAAGTTACAATTTTTTGTTTTCATTTTGATTAAAACCTTTTCGATACTCCATTTATAACCACTGTTAATTTTCCTAATTTGATTCTATAACATTTTGTATCATATCAATTGTAACTATATCTGTATCGTAATTTTAAGCAATTATAATTATATCTATGTCGTAATTTTAAGCTAAATTTGGTTAGTTTTCCTTCATTTCAACGAAGTTACAACATTTATAAATAACTTAAATTCAGCCAAAACAGAACTGTGGCTTTTTTTCGCTAAAGTTTCAAATAAAACTTTCTTGCAAAATAATGCCATATTTAAATTTGTTATTGATCAAAAACGTAGATCATTTACTCTTCCGCACGAACATGAAAAGTAATTCATTATTTACTGCTCCTGTAGTTTTTTTAAAAATGTCAAGTTAATATCCGTTTGTAGCAAGAATAAAGTTCTGAATTTAAAAAAAATATTAACTGTTTACTGTAAACTATTTTTGCAACAACTGCTTGATTGTACAATAATAGACAAATACTATTAAGGCATAAAATAATATTAAGGCTTAGATCTATCATAATGTCTTCTTTAAATTGCAGGCTAAATCATGATATAAAATCACTTAATATTTGACAATTAAACAAACGTGTTATAATTTTAAGACAATAAATGTCGATCAAATTTACTGTCGTAAATTACTTTAGCTTGCGTTATTTATCATTACTTAAATTAGTGCAATAAATATTGAAGATTATATATCACAGTTTCATTGAAGTTATAAAGCAACAAGCTATCACTTCTTGCAATGAAAACGAGTGCGATTAAAAGTGTGATAAAAATTCCTATTACAATATATTGTTATCAAATATTCAATTTTCAAAATGTACAAAATTTAAGATATATACAATAGTTCAACATAAAGAAGTGCAATATACAACAGTGCAATATACAAAAATACATAGCAATATACAATAATAATAATTGTTATTTAACATAATAACAATTAAAAAGGTTGAGAAACGTTGAAAGATTGAGAAATTTGTTTTAAAAATTAAATCGTAATGTTAATTCAATATGCGACCACAAAAAGAATGAATATTTTCATATTAAATCAATTTTTCGATAAACTGATAGCACCGAGTTCACAAGAGAGATAAGTGAAGATATTTTGGTGTTGCGTTTTTGATAGATAAATAATCGCGTTTATTCGTTGACAGTTGATGATCGATCAGGACATAGCAAAAAAATCAAAGATAACGTAGTGCTAAACTGACGCTTCAATCTTGTAACTCAACTGCATTCCGTAACCGCAACAGTTTAACGTCACCGCAACAGTTTAACGTAACCGCAACAGTTTAACGTCACTGCAACAGTTTAACGTAATCCGTAACAGTTTAATATGCGGCAAAATTTTAATGTTAACCCAACGTAGTCTAACGTGACGTACAATTTAACGTAACCGCAACAACCTAACGTATCCGCAATAGTTTAACGTAACCGCAACAGGCTAACGTAACCGCAACGGCTGCATACATTTACATATAATATACTTATACATTATAACTTGTGGCCTACTATATTTTTTAAAATTTTCATACCAGCTATCCATGTTTGAATTTTCTGCGAATTTTTCAAACTTATTGCAAAATGCTTTCTATGAATAACAACTATTTCTGAACACACAAAGATGATGCAAAAGAAAGAATCGTTAATACAATAACCAACAAAAGACGACCCGTGCAGAAAACAGAGAAAATCTCACTGAAACTATAATAACGTGATCGGGCGTCAATTGAGTTCAATGAAATGCAGATTTCTGGAAAAACAAATTGCAAATTTTTATATATTCTATTTAATAACTACGCAAATCACCTATCCTATACTTTTCGTGCATCGTTTGCATAAATCATTTTGAAACATTTATAGATTATTAGACAAGTTAGTGTATCACGGTGGATGTATTTTGTTATAAGTTCATATATATAGTGAATTATGATCTCAGTATTTAGACCAGCGGTTCCCAACCTTTCTGATGCTGCGACCCCTTGATAACATTTACCAAGTTGTGGCGAGCCCAACGATAAAATTGTGGCGACCCCAACACAACTATTTGTTATATTTTTTGTTCAATAGTTTTACAAATCAATTTGCAAAGAAATAAAATGTTTAACATTACATTTGAAGTGTGTATTGTGCAATGTACATTGCATGGTACATTGCATGTACATTGCATGTACATTGCATGTACATTGCATGTACATTGCATGTACATTGCATGTACATTGCACAAAAATACATTTTTTATTAAACAAAATTAATTCTCGGAAGATCTCAGGCGATCCCTGGTAAATTGTCAGGCGGGGTCGCGACCCACAGGTTGAGAACCGCTGATTTGGACAGTATATTTGAACGCATTATCAAAAACTTCTTGATATTGATTTTAATTTAACTTTTTCTTAATAAATTATTTGACGAATCCTTACGTAATTTAATTATAAATTTAAAAAATCGCTTTCAATCTGGACAAATTAATAATGTTAAAATTTAAATTCCTATTGTTTAAATATTATTATAATGTCTCGATTTATTATCATTTCACAGAATTACGGTAAAATAATTTCGTGAAATTAAAAACTTTACGAATAATATTAGTCAAAATCGTTGCGTTTTATGCGAACTTTATTAATTTATTGATTTTATTGATAATTAATTTTTAATGAGATACAATCTGCAGCGAAATATTTCGACTTAAGAACAATTACAACTCTTCTTTCATCTCATGATCAAAAGCACAAACACAAAGAGAATCTGCTGACAATTAAAATTATCTTCATTACTGCATTGATTCAACTCTGATCCGAGTCAATTCTCGATTGGAAATTAAGACAAAAAGATTTTTTTTATCTTTGAGTTGATATTGACAAAAAATTCTCAAATATAAATCTTTGTTTTTAGATTAGCGCAAAAATGATAGTATTAATGCATTTTTATCCTATTTCTAAAAAGATATAATTTATAAGATTAAAAATATAATTTAATTCAAAATAAAACAAGAATAAGATACCCGACCGTAATAAAAATACAAGTATTTAATTAGGATTTTTAACTGTTTATATGAATAAAGTCTCAAATATTTCAAAGTGGATATAATTGTTATATTGTAAAAGCTTTCAGTTAACAGTGCTCAAAATAACGCGAGATTATTTCAACAATTTTAGTTGTTGCACGAATCTGTTGTGTTAGCTTTGCATCCAATAAAGCACACACATTATTATAAATTATTTGTTGATTTTTTCAGTTCATTATTCTTAATAATATTTATCTAGTGATTTATTTAATGACATGTATGGATTAAATGTATCAGAATATCCTGTGCTGTGATTAATATGATTAACATGTGATGTGCTGTGATGAATGTGATCAACATGTGATGTGCTGTGATGAATGTGATCAACATGTGATGTACTGTGATGAATGCGATCAACATGCGATGTGCTGTGATTAATATGATCAACATGTGTCGTTAGTAGCAAGGCGTGTTGACTCATGTGTTACTCGCTTTGCATTGTCTATAGGGAAACAAATGCATTACAAATGCAGAAATAAGCCTTTTTAGATCAACGTTTAACATCATTATATAATGCAAACGTAACTTAAGTAAATTAATTAAATATATTAGAAACATCTTATATGTGAACTTTTCTCGTAAAAAACCAACGTATTAACAACACAGTCATAAACTGTGGATAAAAAATTCAAGAAATAAAAAATCACTTTCTTTTATATGAGCTGTGACAAAAAGAGAATATAACATTTAGATTTATTAATTTATCGCTGTTTTCTAGTTGTTTGTATTTGTCCGTTGGATTGACTGATCATAATCGTGAAAGAAAATCCATCTTATTCTCTAGTCACTAATCAGTAACGGTGTAAGCTTACTGAAAATATGCTTGCGGAAAATGTGCTTGCGAAAAATATTGCGGCGGTTTTGAAACGTTTTCTAAACGCGTAAAAGGACTCCTTTAGATTAAAACTTTTCCCATATTTATGGCTTATCCGTGATTTAAATTTGTTATACTTTACAATTTTCATGAACAGTTTTCTTATTAATTTTGTTATTCACTTTCAAATATTTCGCCAAATTATCTTCATTTAACTTTGAACAAGAATTAGTTTATTCTTCATACGTGTTGATCGATATTATTTATCTTTATAGATATAACTACATTGAATCATCAAAATAATCTACATTATATAGCTTAACATAATGCGTTATTTTTACAAAATCCAGAAGTTTGACTGCGTTAGATGACACTTTGCAAGGTATCACTGACAAACTGTCAATCTGTATTAAACACGCAATGCTTTGGACGCTGTACTGACTCGCATCTGATTAGACACGCGATCTCGTCCTCGGTGTGTTTTACCTCAAGTCTGTAATTATTCTTGTGATGAGAGACAGAGTTCAAATTGGAAGCCACTGAAATCACGCTAAATCTCACCTAGACTTTACTTGCATTTTTACTGTTGCGACAATTTGAGATGGTAGCGAAATTGTTTGAGCAAAATTGAAAAGAGCAGCTATCATTAAAACTTGTATTTGTACTATTTGGTTCAACTGTAGCTTTAAGACTTAGTTTAAGTTGGCATTCACAATTAAAATATTTAGTGTATATGTATATATAAAAATGTGATATAATATTCAAGTCACATCAACAGCTATCAATGCAATCGTTTAGAAATCAAATATAAAGAAACTAAAACGTTGCAACAACAGAATATTTTTTCTTATAAATAAGGTATTTTACGAAAGAGAATGTTACGGCACAGAAACAGACAGAAAAACGTTGAATTTTAATTAGCAAAAATTAAAGTCACTTATCCGTATACAATTATTTGTTCTAATTGAGCGTGCAATTTAATTAAAGAAACATCTTGTTAGTATCGATACTTTCTTTTACATCTAAACCAACAAAATCTTCAATTTGTAACGAAACCATTTTATGAATTTAGTTACTAATAACTGTCTTTTTAAATAATAATAATAATAATAATAATAATAATAATAATAATAACCAAATCAAATTTGAAACCCAATTCAAACCAATTCAAAAACCCAAATAAATTATGTCACAGGAAGGGCCTCAACAAGGTGATCCACTTGGACCTCTCCTATTTTGCCTCACGATTCACCCGATGA
>JAQIXG010000316.1:0-35992 GCA_034700105.1 Oconnorella tubifera
GTTTCCCAAGACACTTTTTAACTTATTGGTTTTTTAATTGTTTGAGCGTTTGTCAGCATTTTTATTTTTATTTGCCATATATGTTCAAGCTTTTAATTTTCATTAATAATATTACAAAAAAAATTCTTAATTTAAAAAAAAAGTTTTGTTTTAAAACGTTAAGGAAAAAACTTTAAAAACTTTAAAACGTTAAGAAAAAAACATGAAAAGTAGGCGAAGTATTATAATTACATACTCAGAAATACAATAACTTTATAAAATTTTGTAATAATTTATTACAAATTTATTTTTAATTAATAATTAATAAGTTAGATTAATTTTTCAGTTAAAAGTCAAATAAAATAGTTATAATATAAAATAACTAATGCAAATGTATAATTTTTTAATATAATTTTTTTTAAGTTAAAATTTTTTTTTTAATTGTAACATTAATCCAATAATTATTATACAATAAAAAATATATTAATATAAAATTACTATTATACAAGTGCTCATTTAAGGCTTCATAGACGGGCGGGGGGGGAAAATGTCCGGGGGGGGGGGAATGTCCGGGGGGGGGAAATTCCGTTCCCCAATGATAATACTGATAATACTGGAAATACTGTTTTTAAGAAATTCTGAATTAAAATATAAATGAAACAATTTTGTATACCGGTAATGTTATAATAACATGTATTGATAAATGTGTTTTTAGTTTTGTTTGTACCTTAAATTGTAACTACAGTAGACATAATTTAATGGCGGAATTAACTTAAAAGCGCTGGACTGTAATTTAATGCCAAGACTAAATTTCTGACTGCGTTTCCCAACCCTCCAGTCATCAGACAATTATTAGTCATTAGACTAATTATTAGTCATTGTCAACATTGCCATCATTATCAATTAGATCATTATTAGTCGTTTATATAATGTTGTGTAAAAAGCTGGATTGGCGTAGAGATGAACTTTGATAGTCAAATGAAAATCAGAGATGCTAATCATGATATAATTATAAACTACCTATTATAATTATCAATCATAATGAATTATAATATTATTGAAGATATTTTCATAATAGTGTTTTACACATTCAGTGTTTATTCATTGGCTGTAAACTTTTTTTTAATAAGTCATGATGACGATAGAATTTGATATTTTGATGCATCTAAACATTTTATAATTCTTTTGCAATTTCTTACTAACGTTGTTAATTAATCAATATTAGAGTGATATAAGAACAAATACGATAAATATTTTCACTTTACTTTTCATTTTTTACATTTACTTGTCCAATTTTTCTAATTGTCTAATTTTTCTAACTTACATTTGTGCAAGAACTCTGAATTTGTTAGTCCTATCCAACAGATTCATTCAATGACGCGGCACTTAGGCCTACAGTGCATTAATACGCTTCATTGCTCATGTGTGTCTACATACAGAATACAAAATTTCATTGCCGTATAAATTGTTGTTCTTTTATTAGTTCACTTAGCTAATCTTTCAGCGCATGACGGTGCCCTGTTATTATTTATACAACAGAACGCGATGCACTTTTAATGATCACAATTTATGAGTTAGTGTGGAAAGAGCTAATAACATTTCTCGTGAGATTATCAAAAATAATGACCGTTCTAAAACAGCGCTGGCTTTGGTTACTAATCTCTGGCTAAAAAGACTTAGAGACGAGACTTTTGCGTTGAACGTGATATAGGGGGATCGTATATTCAGCAGAGATTTATGACCTTTGGATGGGGAGGGGGTGTGCACCCTCTCCCTTCAAAGAATGGCAATTATGGCCACTAATGTTGTTTTTAATAGGATCTAATTGTTGTTTGAATATTGACGATCGGGACAAATTTCTTTGAAGGTTAAAGCAGGACTCCTAGAGTCTGTGAACCTTGACACAATGGGATAACGAAAATCTAAAAATGGAAATCTGACGATAGGAGAGGCTCTTGTAGCTTGATGACAAAGTGGTAGTTTAATTGAGTCGGAGGGGTCAAGGATCGATTCCCATGAAAGCTCATTATTGCTAATTTTCTGCACCAGACTCTTAAATTTATTGCTACTTCTCATACACATTTTGATAATCCAGACTAGTCTATTTAGTCTATCTAGTTTATTTTCAATTTAGAATTCAGCATTATCATAAGTCGAGGCTTTACAATCATTCTCATGTTAATATGATGTTATGCCAGTTTCAAGTAACTATGAAAACTCAACTATGAGTTTTTCACTCGTAACTTTTTGTTGAACCAAACTGAGCTTAAAATACTCCTAGAAATAAATTAGCAAGGAATCATCGCTCCATCTGTCAATGCAGAAAAAGATCAGCAAGAGAGATGTTTGCTGAATGCGAGATTAAATATTTGAGCTGCTCTTGAATTTCGCTATAGCCTAGCAGTAATTTGCTACTTCCAACTCACTGATAAAAATAGTATGACAATGAAAGAAATATGATTATATTTACATGTATTTCGTCACAAAGGTATAACCAGTAATAACAGAATAATATTATTATAACGAATAGTTATTCATCATTTAAACAGTTTTTAATTTACAGTTTGAAATAGTTTTTGTTTCCAATTATATGGCCTGCATATTGTTTATAAGACAATAGAAATGTGTATTTTCTATTTCATTGTAGTGATCTTTTTTTGATACTGTCAAATTCATAGAATCAACTAAATTATCAAAGTTTTCAAACGGTTAAAACGTTAAAAACGTTTCTTTTAAATAAAATTTAAAAATTAATTCTCATTAATTATGATTACAATTTACTTTTTAATTAAAAGGAGTATAATTAGATTTCAGAAATGTCTAATGGTTGGAGTTATGTGTAGGGCTAGAAATATGGTTTAATGTTCTGTACATTTAAATATTTGCTTAAATATAAGCAAATATCTCGATTAAGAAGTTCTTAATACTAATAAACATTTAATTTATTGACTTTGCACATATAATATGGCTTGGCTTATTTATTGGCGAGTGGTTTTATATGTAACAGTGTCCAGTTGAATGTGTCCTCTGTGCATATGTACGTGAATGGAATAACGCTCGATTCTAAAACATACTCGGCTAATTGTTGATATGATAAGTGTTTATCAAGTGTATCTTTTGACGCCTATTCAACATAACACGAGGATAACTCTTGAGAATATGTACATAGGGAACGATGGTACTTCAGAATAAGTGATAGGTGATAAATTTATAATTCATTCATTTAACATTTATACTGGTTAGGAAAGCTTAAGCGGCTTGTTATTGTTAACAATCACTGATTAATATACTAATAATATGAAAAGTTAAACTGTATACATACAACTAAATATCCTTCAAAAATTCAGAGTTAAACTCAACAAGAGATCAGATAAAGCAACTGATATAATATTAGTGTATTAATAATTAGCATATTCCACTATGAATTATCAGTTTTCACTTCTAATACTTTTTTCCCTAACTTATTTCCCTGACATATGATGAAATAAATGAATAATACATAAGTCTTTTCCCTAACATATGATGAAATAAATAAATATATTCTTTCTATGGATCTATTTCATAAGTTCTGAGTTTGAATTGAGATGATCTTAATAATAATTTCCACAAAAAGCATTGAAAAAACGTATTTATAAAAGCATTTAAATAATGTGCTTCTTGATAATAAAAAGTATGTGAAGTATTACAACAGATTAATAAAGTTAGATGTGGCTTATAAACAAATGTGTAATATTCAGCTTTAAAATAACTCAATTTGCAGACTAACACGCTAACTACCAGCAAATGAAATGTTTTTTTTGTCAATTTTTGTCGGCGAATACGTGGACCAAAGTGCGAAATGCAGTTAAAATGTTTGCTGACGCAAGATCGTTGTTTGTGGGACCATTTTTATTCTTAACAACAATGCTTATTTACAATAACACTTGATCAATTATAGGAGCACTATATAGCACGGGCTTCACATTATAAAGTATAAATCGTATTATATGAATGATTTCTTGAAATTTCTCCCATAAATAGAGATGATTGAATACATTCTGAAATCAACACTGCATCTTTTGTGAATTTTAACATGACGGAATACCTGAAATCATGAAAGGTTTTATGACTTTTCATGTTCTTGTGAAGCGAAACAGACGGAAAGATTTTTTACCAGTAAAAGTGCAAAGTCTGTGATTTAATAGCAGATCTGTAAAATAAATGCTACATTATTATTATCGTGTAGATTATCATAAACATTAGGGGCTTATTGTATTTAAGATAAAAGTTAGAAATTATTACAATTTTTCTATTATTTGGTATATAGAGTTAGCTTTTTAAGACATTCACGTATGCATTTGCACTTGAAGAAATTCTTGTTGAATAATTTTAGATAATAATATCATGATATAAATTAAAGTACTAGTATATGTTTGCAAGAATACTATATATGCCAATATTAAGAAATTAACTCAGGGAACATGTCATTTCGACACACGGTGAGTTCGGACCCGTTGGTTCGGCTCAATAGCGACAATTCTTCTGCCATGTAAAATTATATGATAAACATAAAAACATTACAATTTTCAATAATAATTATGACTAAATAGTGTCTTTAAAGTTAGTAATGCTGATCTCAAGTCCTTTTTGTACATTTTGAATTTCTCGATTATCTTACGCTAAGGATTTTTTCTTTTATGTTTATCTACGTAATTCTGTGTAATTTATAAAATGGTCAATTGCGCCCCCTGCATTGTAATATTTATTAAGCGATAGCTGACTGTGGTTAAAAATACAATGCGGGCCGAACTGTCGAATGACCAGAGTGATATAAAGCGGGTAGAATTTATTGGTCCGAATTGATCGTGCCGAAATGATCCGTATTTAATCGCACACGTAGGCTGTTATTTATTCAGTCGCTTTGATATGTTTTATAATATATGTGTCAACATCATCTTAACGGTAATGTCATGAGTGGTACTTTTCAAACATCATGAAATTAAAAAATGAACTATCACAAGACTGCTAGACGTTAAACTACAATAAATAAACAGCGAAATATGTATTGTGTTCTTATTTGAGTACACATCAATGTCATTGAGAATCTATGATCACACGAATGTCACGACCTTGCTGAGCACTTAATATCTTTGATGATCCTACAATAACACAGTCTGTGTTTGATTGTTTGATTATCGCATAACAATGAAAACATTGTTTGGATTAGTGGTGGGTTAATTTGATGTAGAGAAAATCAATAGTTATTTTGAAATGATGTTAGAGGTTTCTGTGACGACAATACTGCACTAATTTTTTTAATAATCTTATAAATTTTTATATTCTGCTTTAGTAAGCTTAAATAAAGGACAAAAGTACGCTTCCTTGTCTATGACATGGATTTTATAGCTTTTCCTGAATGTTATATTATATGTAATAATAATAAATCTGTTTAGTTATTTAAGTTTTGTAAAGAAATCGTTGCTTACTGTAGGTAAAGGGTACTGTTGGTACCTACGAGTTTTTGAAAATATGTTCGCCAGTAGTATGAATTTGTAAATCAAATTTTACAATCATAAAATAGGTAGTAAATATCTGCGAATAACGATCAAATTTCATCCAAATTCCAAGAGAACAAAAGTTATATGAATTTTTAATGATTCCAGCCGTTGTTGTTTATGATCCAAAAACATTTAAAGTAACGAAAAAGGAACAAAAAACGATTTATTAAGTCATAAAATTCATGTATCTCAAATAATTGTTATTCATTGACCTTCATATATTGCTTCACAACTTGAATTCAATGCATACACTGCCAGCATGTTGTGATTCTTTTCGTAAAATTTACGATGGTTGTTGATAAGTTCTGGAGATCATTCCAGATAAAAATGAACATATTAATCCTATATTAACTCGATTGGTAGCGGATTGTAATTATTATTCAAAACTTGATAATTCACCTGGTTCAAATCTGGAGCTCTTGGATCCAAACATATTTCTGTATTATTTTTTGTTGCTTTCGTATTTTGGATCATTAAAAAAGAATGAGTGGACTAACTAAAAGTGAATTAACTTTTGTGTTGTACTAAATTCTTCGTTAACATTGGAGCCTTATACTTAGATATGAATTGCCTTTAACCACGTATAACTTCATTAAGAAATTTTTACTTAACGTAAAAATATTAGCAAAAACTTTACTTTAGGGTTTACGTTTTCTGACTTGCCCGATATATTATTCTTTATACTATAGGCTTCGACATATTTCAGCAGATCTCATGTGTTTGATATTTTGATAGATTAATAAAAAATTAGGAGAACGTTTATGACAAGCTACTAGAGTTAAACATGAAAACTGTGCAAATAGTTATTGAGATGTACAATAAAATGCAGTAGGCCTAATATAGTTAGAATACTTTCATGTTTGATTTAGACCTAATAATAAGGTTGCAGATAGAGTTTTTCGAAAACGTAGATATTGTATAGTATATAAAGAGTTTTCAAGAGACTATATTCATCAAACGAACTCAAGTACCACCGCTACTAAACTGTGCATATCTTCATTGGAGCTCTTTTACTTTTCTGTCTAATTATTATTTACAACGTTTTATGCAGGTGTCTAACGTAAAAGTCATTACGCTTGATATAAAACTTAACTAAGCTTCTCCTGTCCGCAGTGTTTTAGTAGTGGTCTTTTAGTCGATAAAACCGACGTGAAGTTTCTTTACGATTATCGTCTATTGTATATGTGCGCAGTTCGCAGCAATTTATACGACAAGCCATACAGGCGGATGACTTTCTCAAACATCTTTCACCAGCGAATATACTACAGATCGTCGACTGCATGCAGTTAGTTGACTACAAGAAGGAAACTCTGATCATTAAAGAAGGCGACGTGGGATCAAAATTGTTCGTTTTGGAAGGTATATTGAAAAATTTCACTCCTCTCCTCTGAGGTTATTAAAAATTTATTCTTGTGTTTAGGATGGTTGAAATAGTTTCATGACGTGTTGACTGTTTCGTTATGTTTACTGCATGTAATTAATATAAATGAAAGCTGGAGAGATATGTGAATTTATAGATGAGGTGATATGCCGCTGTCATTAAATTCTATAATAGCAAAGTAGATTTTTAATATTAGAAATAGGTTTTGGGCTGTCGACATAAAAATTAAGTTGCTTTAATACTGCAGAATTTATTGTATCTTTCTATGGATGTTATATACTGAGTCATTTAATGTTATATACTGAGTCATTTAATGAGTCATTTAAAAGTAATAATGTTTTATAATATAGAGTCTAAATAGTAAGAAACTAAAATAGCTCTTTTGAATTATATTTGATAATAAATTCATATTATAACCAAATATTGTATATACCACTAAAACAAACAAATTGTAAAGATTATTTTTAACATTTTAAAGAGTATTTCTTTTAAATATTATTATTTTTTGACTGGGTGGGTCTTTAGATTTTTAAATAAATTAAATCAATATATATCAGTTCATAAAGCAATATATTTAATTTTTGTTTTATACTGATTTATTTACAGATTTTCTATATTTATATTTTATGAAACAAAAATATAGAAACTGGCTGCAGTAAGACATTGAATGAGCTCCATTGAACGAGTGTTAGATTATATAATATGACAGATAGGTGTTAGTTAACAATTTATTAATTTTATACTTACAGTAAATTGATGCTTTTAATATTACTATATGATTTAACTTTATTATATTCATTTTATGATCTGTACATTTGTGTTATTTAGATGGTCGACTTGAAGTAACCAAGGAAGGTCAAAAGTTGTGTAACATGGGTCCTGGTAAAGTTTTTGGTGAACTTGCGATACTATACAACTGCACACGAACTGCAAGTGTTAAAGGTTAGCAAGCCAGGAGTTCTTGGCGAAAACGGCTGACTGTTCTATTCATTGATTGATAATCAATCAATGAATAGAATTTTTCTGTCAATAAATATATTTATGTGGTAAATAATTAGGAACAGTAACAATTACCATTCGTTATGCTACGTTAACAAATAAATGATCATTGATAAATTTCAGTCATATATTGTAGTTTTTATATATGACATTTGGCGTTGTATATTTCAAAGATTTTAATTTTAAAATAATTCATTGACCAAAAATAACTATCCATTAGTTTTATTTTTGATATTTTATAGTAATATCAAAACAATAATAATAGATATTAATATTCATTTATGTACGGTAGGTCCCCGCTGATACTGGAAATCTGGGGGATTGCTCCATTGAACGAGTGTTAGATTACAATAAAATATATCTTGAATTATTGCACCTCCCACCCGCGCATACATTTCAAAATCTGATTTCTGCATTCAAGAATCACATCAAACTATTAATAAATTTACTTTCAGAATTAAGAATTGTATATTGTGACTAAATTATTATTATGCAACTGTTCACAAAAAAATGCAACTTGTTGCAGTCTTTAATAGAATGCTTCAATCGACAGCTATGTCTCCCTTTATTTTAGTGAGTTATTTAACGTTAAGCATTACTGTGTTGTCTATATTTGACTCTAGCTATTTTACATTACAGCATTAACTCCATGTAAACTATGGGAGATCGAGCGTCATGTTTTTCAAGGCATAATGATGAGAACTGAACTGCTTCGTCAGAAACAGTGCTTGGAGCTGCTCAAGAGGTTACTTCGTATCATTTGTTAAGAAGCATCAAAATATGCAAAAGCATCCAAATAGGCACTGAAATTTTGAACTGTTATCATTGACTCTGTTTTGTGTGTAATGAAAACATTTTAGTTAAATAAAACCAGTTTGCGGTACTGTGTCGTACAAGCAATACAGCTAACAATCATTTTCAATGAGACTGGCTTCAAGCCGAGAGATGATGATGTCTTGTTGAGAAAATTCACATATAATTGATATTAATAATACATTTAATCACTCTATTTAAAGTTTGTCCAAATGAGAGAATTCTTCTTGCAATAAATTGTAATGGAAAACTAGAAATTCCTGTTATAATAATACGTAGGCCTATTAGTATTGTTTCAATACAAACATTTTATACAAGGAACATCACAGTCGGAAATAGGAATGATATCATTGTTTTATTTAAATAATCATTTTATGGTATAAATTTGATATAAACTTTTAGTAATATATCATTAATTGTTTCTATAGGGTTCCAAGGTTTAATATTAAGCCAAATGAAACGATCAATAAGTTTGCTGACGTTTTTGAAGAGGTAGGAATTGTTTGAATTTCGTGTCTTTTTATCAGCTTACAAGTAGAGGTAGTCCAAGGCCCTTGTATCTCGAACTGGAGACCAGGGCTTTAACTGACAACCTCTATCTCCACGGCTGACTTGGCAGTTTATTATTATATAAAAATGTGTCCAAGATTCATATAGGAAAGAAATAGGATTCCCTAAAATTACCTGACGCAGTAGCATCTGTTTTAGAACCATAAATTCAATATTTACTTAATGAGTATTATATACCTGGCTATTCCTTAATGGATATTAATTAGATGAGCTTCCTCAACAATATATTGTCATCAATATTTATAATTTTTATTCCATTTTCTTTTCATTTTTGTTGTATACTTTATCAGGCATATCTAAAATATTTGAATTTTTTGACGCATTGACAGTTCAATGTATAACATTTTAAAAATTGTTAAATATAATTTAAACGAAAATTGTTGTGTTTGAGCTTTTTTTATAGGCGATAAATACTCTCTGTTTTCTGTATGATATTTTGACATTTTTATGCCATTGTAATATAAATACAGGCTATTTAATACTATCTATTTATTCCTAAATAAACAGTATTAAATGTTAATGTAATTTAATAATAAATAGATAGCAATAATTTACATGATGCTTTGTTTGTAACATATAATAATGAATGGCTTTAAGTATAAATTTAGGTTAACTATCTTTCAATTCATACATAAAGGCTGTGAATTTCATTCAAAAATATTGCTAATTTTATTTGAAGGTTTTCTTATCGTCAAAGCTGTGCCGCATGGGTGAATTTAAACTGAGATTTTTTAGCGAATGATTCTTAATATTGCATTGAAATTAGCATCTTATAGCTATTAGTATAATATCAGTATTTTGGATTTTTGGATTGAAAGAAAAATTGTATCTATGGCGTTGTTTTGGCCTAATTATAATTTATACACCAAGTTGTTGCCTTTTAATTAGTAGATAATGATAATCTAGTATGTGAGTTTTATATGTTATAAACACTTTTAAATCTTGTTATTTTTTGTATGAATATGAAATAAGTCATTAATCATGAAGTGAACTTTCAGGCTCACTTTGAACTAAACGAGTACATTGTGCGGCAAGGAGCTAGAGGCGACACATTCTTTATCATAGTTAAAGGCCAGGTAGATTTAATTCTGCATACTTGACTTAACCGTGATGATTGATGATATTGGTTGTGAAATGCCTGTTAATTCACTCGAGAAAAAAATTGTGAATGTGAACATATTAGGGTTTGGGGTGAACATGTTAAAGAAACCTAATAATGAATTAATAGACAAGGTTACAGTAAATTTCTAATTGGATGAATTAATGAAAGTAAAATCTTAATGTAACGTCTCTAAATTACTATTTGTTAATGACATTAAAGACATATCTTTGGAAATAAGTAAATCGCTGAGGGTGTAGCAAGTTAATAGATCTGTGCTTCACATCACATTGGACTTAAACCTAGAGTCGAATCTGAGTTGGGTGGTATAAACATTTTACCATCGAGTTTCAGCTGATATCAATTACATTGCTTTGTCATTGATATCATTTCAGCTTTATTGCTTAATTTTTCATATATTCGGCTTTATTGTTATTTATTGGTACATTCAGATATTTTTGTAAATATATGCTATTAGATAAATGAAACCAGCGAATACGAATCCGTACAATAATAACAATTTATTCTTTTCTAACTGACCGCAACATTACTTTTCCTGCATTCAAATTTATTTATATTAAGCATTATCAAAGTAAGTAGAATTAAGGGTTTGGTGATTGAAATTGACAAATATCTGCTGAATATTTGACTTTTAGGTAAAAGAAACAGAAACACGAGCTGGAGATGATAAAGAGACTGTGATACGAACTCTTGGACCTGGGGACTATTTTGGAGAACGAGCATTAGACGCGTATGTATATAGTGAAGGAACTTTCAATAAAAATTTACACTTGTATATTAAATATTTACTCATATTTTACAAATGATAACGGTTTAGATCGAAAGTAGCAGAAAAACATTCCAGTAGTGTGTATTATTGGCTAAAATTATATTCAAGTGACAATGTTTTTATTATTTTTTAAGTTTTTAATGATTTTATGCTTGTAAAATAAATTATGTCACTTTGCTGAGTGGATTATGTAAAATAGTAAATAAATCACTAATATTAGGGCTCTTTCTGTGTAGGGAAGAGATTCGAAACGCTGATGTGGTAGTAACAGATCCCAGTGGCGTTGACTGTCTTGTGCTTGACAGAGAGTAAGTGGTCTTTGAAAATATAGAATTTTATAATAACATCTTTCAGTTTTTTGCAGTAATTTTTATTAGTCTTGCATTGACATAATTTAGATATCAAACGAGTAAATCAAGTATGATTTAATATTTAATTATACGAATCCTTTTCGAAAATTGAATTTTATATTATGAGTAATGTAGTGAATCAAACAATACAATGAGATTTATATTGGCATTAAATATCTGCATTTATTTAATTTATTTCTCCGTAATATTACTGGTAACTGGTATTACTTATAATCAAAAACTGATCGTTTTTTATAAAAAATGCCCGTATTTTAAAAACAGCAAATAATTAATGCATTGAGATATATATGGATAATACTCGTTTTTTTGTATTTTTCAGAACATATACTCAGCTTATAAGCAAATTAGACGCTTCGGAAAAAGCAACTGCAAAGGATGAAGAGTCACTCAAGCGGTGTGTAAATAACACAAAATATTTTATATCAAAGATACAACTTGAAGAATTGTCTATAAATACGTTGCAAATAACTATACAGTATATTCACTATAGTCAAAAATATTATCTTATGTAAATTTGCTGTGATAAATAATGAACTTATATTTCATTATTATTTAGATAGAATAGTTTTTATTTTTTGTGATCATTAAATATCTGTTATCAAATATACTGTAATAAATGCATTATATTTTGTATGGAATTGAAAATTAAAATGGATAATTTCGATGTATTGAAATTGTTAATAAAGAATTTGATAAGATCCGCTCATTATATAAATCTTTTTTTGGCATCTTATTTTTTAATTGATGATCACGCATTCAGTATAATTATACTCTGAGAGATGAGTTCTTCATAGCAGTGTGACCACGGAACAACTTACAGAGATTTAATGAAACTTTCAAGTCATATTTGATGCGCAATTGTGTAAAAAAAGATAGACTAAGCAATGCATTCAGAAGATATATAAGTAGTATTTAAATGTTTTTTGAATGAATGTTGTTGAATGAATTTTAATGAATGTTTTCAGATCTTTATCGGAGACAGGAATCATTGCATTTGACTCTATGTCGCTGACAGACTTGGAATTAGTATCAACAATTGGTGTTGGTGGTTTTGGCCGAGTTGAACTGGTAAGAAACATTGGATTAAGTATAGTCTTTTATTTTTTTGACATTCGATGTTTAAAATTAATTAAATTCCGTTTACAATTGTTAGAGCAAATTGTTAAGTAGGTGTTTTGTCCATTGCCACTACTCTAATGCAGCAACTTAAAACACTTTATCTATCTTATTTTAAAATAAGATAGATGAAGGTGTTAGAAATTTGAAATAAATTGTAGGTCCGGCCAAAGAATGATAACTCGCGAACGTTTGCTTTGAAGAGAATGAAAAAATATCACATCGTTGAAACGCGGCAGCAAGAACATATCATGAATGAGAAGAACATAATGTATGAGGGAAGATGCGACTTTATTGTTCGGTAAGTAATAACCTCAAGTATAATTTAGTCTTAATCTCAATTAATGTAACTAATTATTTTTTACCATCAGCTGGTGATATGCTTACTAAATTTTACGATATTTTAGCAAGAAACAACAAGCATAGTAGGTCAGTAGATTGGTCAGTATATTGTATGGTATATTGATATGGTCAGTAGATTGTATAGATTATATATTTATATAAATATTGACAATTTATATAAATATTGACAATTTATATAAATATTGAATTATGTTATATTTGCAGACTGTATAAAACGTATAAAGATAACAAGTATTTGTATATGTTACTTGAGGCATGTCTAGGTGGAGAACTATGGTCTGTTCTTAGGGACAAGTAAGCTCTTTGTTTTTTTCATATTTCTGCCCAGTGACATCTGTAAGCTTAGGCTTACTAGAAGCGGACTTATTCATAAAGTATGCAAAATATAACTTTATTGGGATAGACGTGAATATTATAGCTTATTATATCTTTTTCTAAAAGACTCAGTATATTATGTTCTTGCAAGAAATATATATTTTAAAATGTAGATTTTTTTAGACCTAAAATAACAAGATAGTTTAATTGTAATTCTAAATAGCAATTTGTATTGATAATGTTTCTATTACTGTAGAAGTTCGTTTGATGACATCACAACCAAGTTTTACACTGGATGTGTTGTTGAAGCTTTCTCTTATTTACACGCGCGCGGCATTGTCTATCGTGATCTCAAACCTGAAAACTTATTGTTAGACAATAACGGATATGTTAAACTTGTGGGTATTGTATTCTTGTTAATATCGCTATAATTTAATTGCTATTATTTGGTATGAGTTTCTATAAGTCTCAGTCATGCGTTTATGGTTGTAGATATTATGAAACAACTTTGTAATTAAGAATTTTATTGTTATTTACTTTGTTGTATCGTAGTAGTATTGTAGTAAAGTAAAATGTTTTAATATCAATGTCAGACGGCTCAATGCTGATTATAATGTTTTATATTTTAGGTTGACTTTGGTTTTGCGAAGAAAATTGGTCTAGGTCGCAAAACTTGGACATTTTGCGGAACGCCTGAATATGTAGCCCCTGAAATTATACTTAATCGAGGTCATGACCTTTCGTCTGACCTATGGTCTCTTGGTATACTCATTTATGAACTTCTTACAGGAAGGTGATTATTTATTGCAGTACAATATCTATTGTTTCAAGTTATTCAGTTATTTAAACTTATTATATTGTTCAGGAACAATAGTTATGTTGATGATAAAATAAAATGTCTTTTTTTATATAAGCTTCGTGTTGTTAATATTATGAATTATTTATAAGTTGTAATAAAATAAAAATAATAGTCATTATTATGTCTAATTGATAAATTGTGCAATTGTTTTATTAATATTTTTTTGTTATCAATAACTCTTTGCATCAATTTTTTATTGGTACTATAAATTTCTTCGTCAAGATAGTCATTGATGCTTATTTCAGATTTTTTATCAATCAATATTTAAACTGCAATACAATACCAGGAAAAGTTTAAAAATTATCTAGAAGTGACAGGTTTACCACGGCTTCTTACTGAAATTCAAATTCGCTGTTGTATTACATGTAACTGGACACAGACATATTTAATGAACTAATTTTTGTTGTTTATATTTAATTGATGCAGTCCACCTTTTTCTGGATCTGATCCTATGAAGACTTATAGTTTAATATTGAAAGGAATCAGTGGTGCTGACTTCACACGACGTATAAGTAAACATGCGCAACATGTCATCAAAAAACTATGCAAGTATGAAAATAAACTGTATAATCGATTATATAATTATTAAAACAAACTAACTGTTGTTTTGTTTCTAAAAGTGTGCATTCATAGTTATTATTGGGATTAGTATAAGATAGAAACTTTGAAACTACTTTTTTTAAATATCTTACCTTTATCATCATTTTTTCTTGATATTTATATTTCAGAATTATCATTTCTATTTTAAATATCATTATCGAGATCAATGCTGATTCAATTTTCAGATGATATTATTCAATGAAATGAAGGATGATATTTATCAGTAAAGCATTTCAGGACATTCTATACCATATTGTTTTAAATAAGCATCTAGATGTAAAAATTATTTCAGAAATGATCCATCAGAGAGATTAGGCTTTGGTGCAATTAAAGATATTCAGAAACATAAATGGTTTGATGGATTTAATTGGGAAGCTCTTAGAAAGAGAACATTACAGCCTCCTATTATACCTCAGGTAGGACCTATATTACGGGTAGGCTTTATTATATAAGTGATTATGACTTAATATGGCAATTATAATGTTAATATTACAAATGTAATTGATGTAGAAAAAATATAAAGAGAATAACTTTAATATGTGATGGATTGAGTTAGCAATTATGACTAGTAATAAAATTTCTAATATAATAGAAGTTTGAATGATTGAATCTTGTGATATTTAGAGACCAAGAATGTATTAATTATCATTGATGTATATATAATGCATTAATTATCATTAAGACATTACGTTTGAGGTATTAATGTATAATTTTTATTGTAATTATTTATGTAAGTAGGGCCTGTTTAAATACGACTTATTGAGGCCTCTATAATGTATTAATCTATACTTTTATACAAAGTATTCACATATTTAATTCAGTTTGAATATTGTATTCACAAATTTAAATGCAAAGAGTATCACAAGTTGCTAAAATATCGGCTTAGTTTATATGCTGCTGAAGTTTGACGTTTTAAAAATTAATGGAATAATTAAAAAAGATACAAAATTATTAAAATGTTAAACGCTATAATCTGTTATTTTTCAAAATCTTCTAGGTTTAATAATTATCATTACGACTTATTTCTTCTACAGGTAAAGTCTGTGCTAGATTCATCAAATTTCGATTCTTATCCTCCCGACGAAAGTGGTGTCCCCCCAGATGATCTTAGTGGATGGGACAAAGACTTTTAAATTTTTCTAAATTTCAAACTTGCTCAAAACTGTATTACTTAAAATTTAACTGAACATACTTGAAACTATGAAGATAGAAAGACTTAAGAGGTGGTCGAAAAAAATCTAAAAACTTTTTGAGACAGTTTCTCAAAAGGTTAAATTTTTTTTTGTGATTTTTTTTGGCCATGTTTACTAATAAAATTCCTGACGAGTTTCATTTTGAATGATAAGGCGTCTTGTGCATCAACTTTGATCTTTATATTAACCGCATCAGCAAAAACTAGTGGTCTATAAGTGAAGAAGTAACTGGCTGTAACTTTAAGACAGTTTTTGCACCCCGTTGATATTATTAAATTAGAGATTCTGCTGATAAATTGGCAATAGAATTGTGTGAAAAAGAAGTTAAGAGGCAGTTTCGTAAACTGTGACTATTTTGTTCAAATTTTTTCTTTTTTTACTGATATAAGACTGACTGCAATGATGTATAGATTCAATGATTATTAAATAATCATTGTCTTTAAAAAAGAAATGACTAGAGAAAGTTTTTATCTAGCAATTCTTTATGTTTTATTATTGCTTAAAATATTGTATTAAGCGAGACAGGAGATAACAGTAATCATGAGATTTAACATACAAAAGACGGCTTAGTAGTAAAACATTGTTTCGTATATTAGTGACCTAGGTTCAATTCTCAATCACGACAGCTTCCTCGGTTGACTCAGCCGTTCATACACCATACTCGGTAAAATGTGTACAGTTTTTACTGGGGAAGAATATACAGCAAGTTCGTCTTAATAATAGACTCTGTCCCAGAACTGGCTTAAGTCAGCTTAATTGGATTCATTAATGCTGTCTTAAAAGTCACAGCAATTTTAATGTTCAATGCCGTATTGTCATATTAGGCATTTTAAATATGATATTATTGATCTATCTATCAATCGTTTGCATTTTATAATGTTGGAAAAGATGTACAGACATTTCCGTTACTTTGCATAAATATCAGTGATGTGTACATTTTGATAAGTTTTTAAATAATATAGACGTTGATTTGTATATATTATTTATTAATTATATTATTTGACTGCAATAATTATATGCTATACACGGCATGAAATTGGATCTTCGATAAATTGATCCCAAATACATTTAAACAATTAATCAAACCAATTAATTTATTTAATAACTATAACCTTGTCCTAAACTTAATCTTAACCAGTGGCGTAGCCAGGAATTGACTAAGGGTCAATTGACTAAGGGTCAATTCCTGGATTTGATTTCTTCCAAATTCTGCAGTGATGATCTTTTTTTTTTTAGGTTATCGTCATTTGAGTTGGTCTCAAATTACAAATACACTGTATTGGTAATCTTAATACATATGTCCGACTGCTAAAAATCACAAATTTGCATTATATCTTCGCAAAGAGGGATGTTCACTGTGCTAAAAAAAATCCTAAGCCAATGGGGGGGGTTTTAACCCCACCTTGCCTACGCCACTGATCCCTAACCCTAATCGTAAGATTTAAAAGTGGAAGCTGTTCTATCATAGCTGTTTTGACAGATCGCGTATGAAATTAAATCTAAACGCTGTGTATATAACTACATAGCGTAATTTTTATAATTTTTCTGTGATTAATTATGATGTTGATATAATCTCGAGGTTTTTATTGCTATACTTGCATGTTAATATTGCGTTATTGGTTTAATAGACAATCACGTCTGCTTTATTTTGATGACTATTTTGTATGATACGAATAAATTGTTAATAATAAAGAAAAAATATTACTTTAATTGTATCATAATTTATAAATGGACCTAACATTGGAAATTTACACCTGATACAGCCTGATCATTGCTGTATGGTTTTGTATTAAGTTAAGACGCATTGATTCGATGCTATGAAAAACATATCATGTTAAGGTATGAATTACAAATAAATGTACCAGTATCTAGTAGGTGGCTGTATTTAATATACATATGTTTATCTCATATTGTAAATAAGCCATGTACATAATAGTCTAAAAGTTCATCTTTGGGAGCAAAATTAAGCCAAGCTTTACCTGCCATTACACTACCATTCCCAAAAGGAAAATTATTTCATTCACTGTGTTAAGAGTCGAGTGCTACAAATCATCAAACGATTTCTAAACATTCAGTTTATGAAACGTTACTAAATAGTCCATTTGTGCCGATGATGCGCATTTGTTAAGCTACAAAGTAAAATGAAAAAGTAAAATATGCATATGTAAGCATAATTTATTAGTCATTTAAAATCAGATCTATTTTTCTTCAAAGCAATTCAAAAATAACATATTTGATAAAATACTAAAATACCGATATCAACAGCTAAACCATTATAAAGATTTGCAAGCACATTGTATCTTTAGTTATACTTGAGCGAATATAAATACATCGCTTAGTTCTTTACGACTTAGTTGTAACTAGCTTTGACGAATCCTTAATTTTCGTAATTATTAAAAAATCAATTACTTGGCCTATAAAATACCTCATATTTAATGATAAAAATATAAAACACCAATATAAAAATAACATAAAAATATAGCATAAAAAGCTAGCGTAACTACAATTAGCAAATACATTGAGATTATCAAGTTAAACTGTGAATCTACGGAGCAGTGGTAATGAAAACGTATTGATTTAAGAATTAAAAATATGTCAAAATAAAAATGTTATATTTCTAAAAGGGCAAATTTTTAGTTAATTTTTTTAGAACAACTACCATCACTGTAGTAACTACGAAGCAAAAAATCTAAGTCTTGTCATGTTAATATAACGCAATAAAAGTATAAAACGAGAAATTTAAAACAGAATTGGAGAATTAAAGTTACACGATCTGTTCGATCCTAACACAAACCTAGTAATTGAATGAAATTGAATTGAATTGACACGACAATTATAAGCTTAATTTCATCACAAAACTCGTTATTAGAAACATACAGAATATTAAATACTAGGCACTTTTTGATAAAAATTATAAATAAATTCAAATTTAAAATAAAATATGATAACTCGGCCAAAAGATACCATTATTAACATCTATACAAAAAATTAACTTTATCGCACATTGTCTGTTAGATTATTAATTAAATTTATTTTTAAAATTCCAGCAATTAAAAATGAGAAACATTTAGTTTGGACGGTTGAACTCCTTAGAAATAAATACCGTCATAAATCATTAAGTTTTATTCGACAACAAGATGAAAAGGGCTTCCTGGAATATGCTTGTCTCCCCATTTAACGACGAGTACGTAATTGCCTTTCTCCGCAGGTCGGTACACTACAGTGAACTGCTCATTGCCGAGATGTTTAACGGTTACTTCTTCGCAAGGAATACGTGGCCCCATCACACCAACGAGCAACATATTGTGCGCTAGAAAAAAGTAGATGCAAAACATACGATGTTGTAATGGTCAAATTATACAAAAATTGGATCAGTTGAATTATTTCAGGATGTCTTAAAATTTTCTTTACATTTAGCTAAAGTAAAGTAAAAATTGTCCAAACTACAAGGCATTGAGAGCAAACATTTAGAAAAGATTTTATGAATACAGTATGATTATAGCCATCTGAGACTAGAATACATCTGTTCAAATTAAAAATTAATATATATATATTTTTATTGCAATTGAATACACATTTTATCATAATATAAAAAATCAGTAAAGAATATCAATTGAGAGATTCAAATGAAATTCAAAAAATATGCAATTTACACATCAACTAACATTTAACAACTATTACAGCAAACCCAGTGCTATGAAGTTAGAGATGGATAGTCACTGACCTGCGCGAGATGCATCGATTGAGAATGTAGCCTCTTTATTGAGGGTAGCTTTCTGCAACCCGGTCCCATTAGAAGTGATCTTAGACACGTCGACATCACTCAGAGGATAAAGAGCTCCGAATAACTTAGTTGTACTGGACTTGGTCACTGTTTCCACTACAACTTGTGATTGCTCATTCCAAGAACCTGCTCTTCCAGAACCTTTGCAAAACACAAACATTGCGCCGTATAATAAATCTGTATAAAGTGAATAAATAGCTTAAATTAATATAGCATCGTAATATAACTTCAATCATTGAGAATGTTTTTTATAGAAAAAATCAATTCGACGTCATTATATAAATAACGATAAAATATAAATTAATAACATTAATTTCTTTAGTTTATAAACCTGCCCTGTTTGATTTTACTCATTAATTTGGAATTCTGTCAATTATTGACAAAATTCAATAGTATCACTAATTTACAAATAATTTAGTCAATTATTGACTAATGTATCCATATCCATCCATCTCCATCTCCATCTTTTGACTTCTCAAACCTTAGACTGTTTGCTATATGCTTGTATCGATTGATTATTACATGCGTGAAATATTACAAGAATCAAATACAACTGCAACTTGGTATTTAAATCAAGTATTTAATCAAACAGAGTGATAACTATATCTATCTAACAACGTCTGCAATAAGGTAATCCAGAAGTTAAATGTAACCTTAACCTTATTTAGATAATAATACGTATGTTTACACCCTACCTGTGACAACTGCTTTGAATGGAGATCCTGGTATATGAGTGTTGCCACCATACTTGATGCTGATGAGATAATTACCAGGAGCCACTGGTGTGTACAGGAATTCGTATCCATCATCAACTTCATTACAGTTTAATTGAACCTTAGAAGGTCCATCTATGTTAACAGCCAAAGCTCCGGACCCAGCATTCTGAGTATTTACTGTAAACTTAGCTACCATTCCTATATTCAATAGAAATTATAAAACATTATAATATATATTTGCGAGTATATAATATTTAGTATTGTAAAGTCATATGTATGCTGTATAATATATATATTTTGCAAGTATAATATCTTATAATCTGATTATAATTGTACATGCTAAAATATTACATTATTTAACTCTAATATCGAATATCCTACGAAATGTGACATCAATTTTTTTATTACACATAGGCCTTTATAAGGCTCAGATATTAATAAGCTCATAGATTACAAACATTAACAAATTTGGATACTAAATATCAACTGCAACACAAATTTCATGTAATTAAGAAACTTTTCAGTAATTCAGATATTACATCCAGCTTCAAAAACATTCTTTAAAAACTTTCATATTCTTTCACTTTGCAGAATTTCAAAATTTAAATTTACCCGTTTGTCCCTTGGACAATCCTTCCCCGTAGGCGCGAACCAGTGCGGGATCTGCATTCTGTTTGCCGACCATGACAGTGAAGGGACTGCCTGGTATAGGAACACCGTTCTGACGAATATAAATCTGATGAATTCCGTTCTCACGAGGAACGAAACGAATTGCTACGTGTTCTGGAATTTCAAAGAATACTAATTTGAAAATTAACTTCGTCTGATATAAGTTCATTTGTTCTTAAATGATTGTTTTAAGTAACTTCATAATTGCAAGTTATTTGCAATACATTTCTCAACCAAAAAAATTAAAAAGCATACAAATGTACATCTAAATCTTCATCATCATAGTCTCCCATGTCTTTATCAAACCTGAACTTTTTCTCTATCTGTCACTCTTTTTCATTTTCACATAATTACATTATCAATTATCACATACTAGGAAAGATAGAACCAACCAACCTGCATCCAACTGTTGAACGATAGCTTCATCCTCGGCTCCAGATGGCGACACAACACGAGCGTCCAACTTACCCTTCCCTGCACCGAGGTCTATGGTGAAAGCTGCAGGTTGATTTATCTGAGCATCATAGATTTGACAGGCATCATCATAAGGTTTACTAAGCTATTAAACTTCTTATGACAGCAACATAAATCATATTAAGTATATGATGAGAAAATGAAATATAATATATATCATATCATAAATATCATATAAATCATATTAAGTACATGATGATAAGAAAACATTTATAAAATATTTTTATAAAATATTAAAAATAATTTTTAATTTATGTAATTACCTGACAGCCGAGATCTTGCAATTCTCGAAGACTCAATCTTTTTCCATCACCACTTCCCTCTGATACGTGTACTTTGAAAGGGGAATCAGGAATGTTCTCATCATTGTATTTTATGTAAATCGTGTAGTCACCTGAACAAATAAGAAAACAGGAAAAAATTAGCAAAAATTTAACAATTATTTGTAACAAAATGTAAAATAAGAAGAATAAGTTAAAGAAATACTTAAATAATAAGTAAAACAAACAGAAAATTTGATGAGTAATCATCAACACAATGCCCATACTGTATTTTAAATTCATAATTTCTCATCAGTAATATTGCTGGTTATAATTTAAGTTCTACCCGGAATTGTGCAAGTGTAAGCTACTTCACACGAGCCATCTTTACGATCAGCAAAGTCAATGTCTGCCTTAGATGGACCTTCCATTGCAATGGACAAACTACCAGCACCAGCCTCGCGTGTGTAGATGTTAAAGTGACCTAAAATAATAGGTAACTTTAACATAAAAAAATTAATATAATACATTCCTGTAAATAAATAATTAATTAATTATAACAAAACTGAATGAGTGAATAATAATAATTATAAATAGTAATAACTATCACACATTGTAATTAATACATTGTTTATATCCATTGCATAAGATTTAGAAAATAAGACAGAAGTGAGTTTATTTTAGTCAACATATGCCCATAGCAAGAAAGATCATCCATTATGATTTTTAGGATGTCAAAAATAAATTAAAGTATCTCACTTAAGCCAGAGTTGGTTGGGATTAGAATTATTAAATAAATTAACAGGACCATTTTTGTCAAGTTAATGTAGTCGGGATCGTTTTGTCAGGGTACCGGAAAATATTCTATATGTAGAAACTCTGTGTCTAATATTTCACTATACAAGACCAATTAGTGATTGTCTATATGGGCGATATGCTATGAGTGAGTGATAGTCCTACAGACAATTGTCCAGGTATCACACAATATTAATGTTGGCTTACACTGCATTACTAGGCTTACACTGCATTACTATCAAAAATAAGAAGAACAAATTTGAATAGATAGAAATACTGACTTGGAACATTAACTTCAGCGCGTTGAAGACCTGGGCCCAGTGCACGCACTTTATGCGCTCCACCTTCAGTGATTGGTCCAACAGTAAACTGGAATGGACTTCCTATAAATCATAAATTTCAGATTTTTATTTATATATACACTTATATTTATACTTACTTACTTATAATTATAATTAATTTTATTTATATTCACAGTAATATTATGATGTTAATCATGTTATTATAATATAGCAATGCGAATTACAGATGTACATTGCATTAATGATGATGCAATTAAAATTAGCATAATGAATAAATGAACAATAGATTTTCAATACAAGACAACATGAATATATAAAATATTTCAGCTCAATATCAATCAAGTAAGATTTAAATTTAAGTACCTGTAGCATTAGTTTTACAAAACTATCCGGAAGTTCAATACTTGCTCTTTATAAAGATTAAATTACAGCGCACTAAACTAGCACTCTCTAATTTATTTTCTAAGAACTACAACAAAAACTAAATCATGCCTAACGTCACTTCGTTAATAACAATACTAGTCTAAAGTATACATAATATGCATTGAAAGCATATTATATATACAAAAATATTATAATATTATACATACATAATATTATACGTACATACATCATACACAAAACTTATATACACATTTCTGTACACACAAGTGCTTGCCTGGAATGTGCATGCCCTTGTGCTTAACACTAACAGTATGCACACCAAGTTCCTTAGGCACAAACTTTATGCTGTACTGTTTATCTCCAATGTCTTTGATTTCACAATGTTCCGCTTGACCGGAAGGACTCATCACAACTGCTTCCATTTCAGATAAGCTTGTCCCTAGAATAATAAAATCATAATTAATTTTAATGATACCGAGTATATCGCAAATATTGCAATTATACAGAAATAACAAACTTTTATAATATAGTTTTAATCAGTTTATGATACCAAAAATCAAATAAAAATTATACATTCAAATAGAATATCCTGCAAAAATTCTGTTAACACTAATGACTACGCTAGTAGCAATGCAAAAATTATAGAATCTATTGATATTATATTTAGCGCTATAATATTTCAAAAGTTTCTAAAATTTTCATCATTAGAGTGATCAACTAATAAAGTTAAATTTTATAAGCAGCCAAATTGATTAAATATAGCATCTGGCCATCTGTAAGTAATGCGAATAACAATGATTTCAAAGTACAATAGAGTTAAACGATAGTTATAACAAACCTGGAATCTTTAGACTCAGTTCACATTCACTTCCAACTTGCGTTGCATCCGCTGCATCTCTCTGACGAAGTATTCTTTCAGTCAATCGACCAGATGGTTGACCATCAACCTTCACTAAGAAAGGACTGCCTAAAAATAAAACAGAGATTTTTGTCAAAGTTCATTGGCAATGTAGATGAGCATCAAACTGTGGACAACTGGTCTAGGTTCAATTCCCGTAAGAGCTTACTATATCGCTAACTGGCAACATCCTTTAACATGGCGCCTATATTAGCAGCTACATTCGAGATATAATGTAAATTTTAACATTACCAATATTATAAAATACAACTGCTAATTATACAGCAACTTTAGCTAATATTTTTTATGTTAAGAAATTAGACAATCCCTCCAACACACCTGGTATATGTTCATCAGCAAACTTAACGTTGACAACATAGTTGCCCGGTTCAGTTGGCTTGTAACTAACTCTGCAAGTCCCATCCGGCTCTTCATTGCATTCAATGTCAGCCTTGCTTGGCCCTTCTATTGATAAACTTAATCCACCATATCCTGATAAAGAGTAAACAATTTACTTTTACCAAGAAGAACAGAAGCACAAATATTTTTTCGGAAACTTTTAGAAGGGTGGCTTACTTTAACTTGTTTCTCATCAAAGAAGGTTATAAGATTGAAATATGTAGCTGTTTTACAGATTATCTCTTAGTTTAAGATAGCCTTTAGTCATTTAAAAATCTAAATATAGATTTAAATATTAAAATTCTAAAATTTACACTGATTTTTAAAAATTAAATAGCGTATAAATGAGATTTCACAATTATTAACTTTCCTTTTTTCACATATTACAATTTTTTTTGATTTTATTGATCTACTACAAATTCTCACCGGCATCTTTAGTGTCCACAAAGAATTCACTGATCTCATTGGCTGTCCCGTCACTCAGTCCCTTGCCAAATGCCTTCACGCGACTAGCATTGCCGATCTCTTTCTCGCTAACGTGAATCTTAAATGGAGAGTTAGCGATGTGTTTGTCGTGTTTCAGAATATTAACGAGATGGTCTCCTGCCTCCCGCGGAGTGAATGAAATGCCTAGAATTTGAGATACAATCAATAATAATACTTTAATTTGAACAGTATAATACTCAATAATAATGAGTAATATGAAACCAACAGTATTTCAAAAGTTTTTAAATTGCAAAATAGCTTAGAAATTTTACATAACTTTGAATAAAAAATCAACTTACATACAGGAAGTTATTAAAAGAATTTCTCATGATTAGATTTTGAAAGTGATAGATCATCAGAGAAAAATTCTAAGAAGAAATCATTCAAATGTCATTGTAAATATAATTTCTTATATGTGGCTCAAATATACCAAACATGCTAAATGTAATAAAATTAAAGTTACTAATGATAACTTTTAATGTTTAAATTACGAAAAAAAGTAAAATTTTACCCAACAATCCATTATCCAAGCGCTTCAGTAAACAAGGTTCTTCTTTTCCAGATGGATAGATAATGGTAGACTTAAGAGCAGTAAGATCAGTCTCAGTGACCTTGAGAGCTATATCACTGCTGGCTCCGACTGCTAAATGAGTTTTCTGCTGATCGGCGCCTGAATCAATCAATATAATCATTGCTAAAATAAACACGAGACAATATCAGTTGTCAATAATATGAACGAATTTCTACCTCATGTAAAATACTTTAGTAAAAAATACTGAGACATGCAAACCTATAATCATCGAATTTTTCTACGCTGCCATTTTAAATATTCAAATAAAAAATGAAATAGATAAACTTCAAGCAAACAAACAGTAGATTCCACTTACTTGAAGGTGATATTTTTGCCGTGAATGGAGATCCTTTGATGTCTTTATCAGAATAAGTGACAATAACTTTGTACTCTCCTGGTTCTGTTGGATAGTAAGAAACACTGCATGTACCGTCTCCGTTATCTTTGCAATCTAGAACAGCCTTGCTTGGTCCCTCAACAGCTAAACCAAGACCACCACCTGCAAAAGATAACATATTAAATTATACACCAGCATTCGCATCTTTAAATTGGTAGAGTCGGGGCAATGTAAAATCTCAAAGAAAAGTTCAGGAATGAAAAAAAATCAAAGTTATTCCTAAGTAATTATTCAGCCATAATTTTAGCGCAAAAATTATCAAAATAATAATAATTTCTGACTGCTCACCTCCCGTAGCATTCTTGGTGACCACCGTAAAGTTGCACTGACTTCCAGCGACACCATGAGACAATCCTGGTCCATGAGCTGTCACGTGATCAGCGTCAATTGCATCGACGTAGAACTCAAACGGACTTCCATCAATTGGCGCGTCATTGTAAGTGACGGCCAATTTATGCAGACCTACCTCAGAGGGAGAATACTGTACGCCAACTGTACCATTCTTATTGTCAACAACTTTAGGACGATGCTTCTGCCCAGAAGGGGTTGTGATTTCAGCTGCAAAAATGTATCAAGCATCTCTTATTATTAGAATAATCACCAAAGAAGTGCAAGAAGAGTATCATATAACTGATTAATTATCACAACTTATCCATTAAGAAAATCACTAGTAAGACGATGAGACTTTAAATTTAAATTCAAAAATTGAATTCAAACAAATGTGCAAACAAAGACTGATTAAAAAATTAAGAAATGATTGCGAAATATACCTTCTAAAATAAGCAAAATATCACAAAACATTATAGAAATCAACTTTAAATTCAAATGACTTAATTAACAGAATCCTGTCTAATAATTTTTGTGTAAAGATCCTATATTTACATACAAATAAAATGATATAAGAGATTAAAATAGAATAAAGGCAAGTACAATAATGATATGCACTAACCAGAGACAAAATTAAAAATTGGTCCAACAGGTAAAACGAAATCAACAGGATTAAAATCTCCAGATTCATCTCCTTGTCCCGGTGCACTGACTCCAAGTTTGTCAACTTTCTTTGATTTAACAGCATCTGGAGCCTAGATAATAAACCAATAATTATTAATAATATAATTATAATAATAATAATTAATATAAATATTAGTGCTGTTAAAAGCAGTTAATACTACACGAAATGGAAGCAAGTTTATGATACTACGATGAAGTTTGTGATACTATGATCATTGTTAAAATACCATTAGCCTATTGTTAAATATGCCAAATTATTTAATCACGAATCAAGAATTGCAATCAACCATTGAACCTTAAAAAAAGTTATCAAAATTTAAAATTACAAATTATATTATTAGGACTCAGTCGTACTCACGTCGTGTAGAATATCTTGTAATTTATCCGGACTGACAGCCTGCAACATTAAAAATATAAGCTCACTTATATTTTATACTTATATTATATATTATAAATTATATTATATACTTATATACGTGGAAAAATACTAAATTGAGACTAGTAGCCATTATTAGGCATGCCAAAAATTAATACAATAAACAATAATCATTAACTAGGCAATAAATAACCTAACTGCATACTACACTAAAATGTGCCTCATGAGATTAAGTGAGATACAGTAATTAACAATATTTGTTGTAACAATTAGACAATACATTATTCAGACATAAATATGCATAGACATATACACTGTATACAGTCTTTAAGTATTAATTATTATTTAAACAGATAAATATTACTATGAGTTATGTAATACAAAGTAGCAAGCACAATCAGCATCATTGTATCAAATCATAAGCCAATAAATCTGCACCAGGCATAGTATCATCTAGAATGATATATCTGCCGGAATATCAGACAAGAAAATAATAGACGCAGCATAAACAATGATTCAATAGCCTAGATAAACAATACTGTATTCTTCTTCATCAGTGTTTATAAAGATACAGTAAATAACATTGATTCAGTTACGCAATAAGATACTAATAGCTGTTGCTATTAGCATAAATCATAGGCCCACAGGATTAACATTCAGAGAAAAGATATGTCCGTGATATTCACATACTCATCAAAACAAGAACAAAACAAAACAATCTTGTATCTTCTATGCAAACGATTATAAAGAATTTATAGTAACATTTTTACACCAAGCTTATAATTTCTCATATCGTAAAAGCCATAAAATATCTAATCTTTATATCGTTATATCTTTATATCAATGAAATCAATGTTAATTTTCAATTCAACAAATCAATGAGATGATGATCAATTGAGGATAAAACTATCAAAAGTATATTTTAAAATAGAGCCTATATATTTGTTAAATTAAACAGAAGTTTTTTTCCAATAAAATTTAATAGTTTTAATTTCTAGTGAGTATGTTCAATAATATCTAGATGATTCATATTGCTACATTGTTTAAACATTTTTCAATATATTTCGGGACTTATTCAGGCGTCAATTATATAACATTTAAACCGTTTATATACTTCTTTTATCTTACTCTGTAAAATACATTGAAATTGTGTAGTATCTCGAACGAGTAACAACATTATTTATTATCTAAAACAATGTTGTTACTAGAAAATACAAATTTCATTGTATAAAAACAACGCACTTTTGAGGTTAGTACACCGCCCACAATCATACATACTCATTCTATTTTATAATTTGAAAAAGTACGATAAAGCAGCATCCTTGAATTCCTCAAAAGCCTACAGAATAATTGCAGCTCATGTAGTGCGCTTTCAATCTCGCATCGAATGAATTTTCTCAACAGCTGCAACAAGGCGATTCATTGCTTCAACAAGTACAATCGTCAGTTTATCTCAAGTCTATGGTTCAATACTTAATTTACTTATTTTCCGCTAGAGCTGTGAGCAGAATGTCTTAATTTTACTACAGAGCTATACTATGCAGGCGCTTATAAACTGTACTTACACCGAGATAAAGTAAAATACAAATTGTGATACTTTTCCTCACAGTATAAAGCGATATGGAGTGTTTTGTATATTTAACTAGACATAAAATACAGTATATTATATTATTATGATGAGATATGTAGATAAAACGTTATCTTAAATTAACTTAACTTCAATTGTTATCTTAACTTAAATTTTTTTTGTCAGCAATCATTTTAATTCTATGCAGAAATTAATTATTAGGTCAACTATTGTGTGATTAGTACTAATGATTATAATTGGTTCATGGAGCATATTACTTGTTCTATATAGCTAGTTTAAAAAATGTATTTTTTAGTGTTATTATCTGCATTTTCTCTAACCTCAATCCATAACTGTTGCTCTCTTGTTATCAAATATTATTTAACTAAAAACTCTAATAGAAATCTATCAAAGTAAAATATAATTTAGTTCAAACACGGAGAAACCAACTGTTTGAACTATATAAGCAGCATGGTTTCATTAATTATCTATTGCTACTTTGCAGAAATGTTTTACAGTAATTTGAAATGTTATTTTCCATGCCTCAGCTATTTATTTAGCTGCTTTCGAGCTGCTATTAATTTCTACCTCTAGCCCTGGGTTCTCGTACGCAGCAATTCGTTTCTACATTTAACATTAGCATATAAATTTAATGGCCCTAATTAACAGAAAATTAATTTTACTTAATTAAACAAAATCATTATTAAAATTTTGTCACAAGTGAAAAAGTTGTAAGTCAGTAAGTAGAAATTTAATTCAATCCAGATTTTTATTGTCAAATTATGCTTAGCAAAATGGGTGAGAATAGTTACTGTAGTTTTGCATTAGGGGTGGTATAATAATGAATATGTGATATAGAACATCAATGTGCTCTACACTTAACCCACATTAAATATGAATGAAACTTCTAAAATACCTAAAAATTTACTAATATTTCAAACTTTGTCAACAAAGATAAATTAGCATCTTATTAAGTCGTCACTTAATATAAAAAAACTCGATCATTGATTAAAAAAAATATCGTATGAAGAATGGTTTCTTCCTCATGAAATCAAAGGTAAATGTTACTGCCACAAATTAAAAGTGTAAACAGCTCTGCAAACTGCAGCAGTAGCAAAGTGCTGATTAATCTGCTGCTGAGGCCAGTTAAGCCTAACTGTTACCTAACTGTGTCCCGAGCAGGCTAAGCATCAACAAACTAATGGGTAAAATTGGGAGTATTCCCAAGAAAGCTGCAGTATATTATAAACACATGTATTCGATTAGAATAAGCAAGAAAGTTATTGCAGTTTATGTAAGGCATATATGCAGAATTCTATAAAGAATTTTTTGGTTAGTCTACAATTCACGTGTTTAAATTTAACATTGGATAATAAGACTGATAGCGCTAGTCTATAAGCCTAATAAAAATTGTGTTACGATTAGCTCAGGCTTTAATAAATTCGTATTAAATAGACAATCTAATTTTCGCTATACAGTCGACATTGCAGTAAATCAAATTATTTCAATAAAATGACAGAACCTAAAGTAACTGAAGAAATAACCTACAGGTTTGCATTTGTTTTATTTATACAATCTTGAATAACATTACCTTATTAATAAACATTAAGGTGTTTGATAAACAAAAGTATTGACCGAAGTATCTTAAGTGCTTATTGACCAAATTCGTTTATGGTAGACTTTTTAAACACATTAATATTGTGTATGTAAAACAAATTACACAGCATGTTTTTGTTCTCTGAAAATCGTTATAAAGCAATCAACAAATTTGTTTGATATTATAATTATTTGCACGATTAAAAGAACGAATTGCCCCTATTATTTAATAGATATAAAAAGCTAGTTTTCAAAGTAAAATTATATGTTAAATCAAAATTAATCAGTTTCAGTATTTGGATGTCATTTGGATTTCATAAATAAAAATTAGATATAGGCCTACACATTTTGTAAGGATTTTTTAAATTTAATGCATAAAAATATTGTGAAACATTGTTAATTTCTTGAGATGATATACTGTTTAGAAGATGAATCGTTTTGTTAATGCTGCAAAAATAGTAAATTTTAAACTTCATATTTTACTTTTTAGTTAACTGCATTTCAAAAATTTATCCTTCTAAAGCTACTCAGTCAAAATATGAAAGAATGTATTTTGATTTCAGAAATATAAGACAAACACAAAAAGACCAAATATCATATTTTTGATAATTAGATGTGCATGTACCCTATTAAAAATGTGGCAAAAAAGACTAAAATCCCTACTTTTATATAAATCTCTTATTCGTCATAAAAACAAAAACAAATATACATAAAAAATATAAATAAAAATAAAATAAAAAAAGATCATGCAAAACGTTTCTACGAGGTGCAGTATATCAATGAATAAAAAGACTAATAAACTTTTAGGAACTCATAAAATGTATTGCATCATAATTTACTTATGATGTAGAATCAAATATATGATTGGCCAGCCTATAAACCGGAAATAGAATTCTCCACAATATTATTCTGAACTCAGCACCGTAGCGCAGATATCACTATACGTTAGCATTCCAGAGAGACTGATAAGCATAACATAAGAGCATTGCTCGAATACCAAATATACAGATAATAATGTACAGTTAGATATGCAAGAAAATATTGCAAGTGGTCAATCGAATTAGAACAGAAATAGCAACACAGCATTGCTAGATAGTAGACACTGATAAACTGTAAAGTATAAATTAAATGACGTCAGTAATTTTAAATACAAATGAGAGAAAGCACTTTCACAATCGGTACATAGTCTAAACAAGATCGAACATAGGCTATATATCCATTCTGAAAGGTCGATTGTAGCAGAAAAACTGTGATCTGTTTTGAAATATTGCATTTTAAGTGCAATCATTGTTTAAGTTAACAACTACACACAACACACACAACGGTTCACTTAGGCCCAGCCAGGCCCAGACGCCTACGCCAACAGGCCCAGCCGCCTACGTTTACAATTTCTTAAAAAAAGCAATCATAAGCAAAACAATGATACAGGAAAGTACTTAGAAATCATATGGATACTTCTTACAATTAAACTCTCTTTGCACAAACTTCATCGTTTAACTTAGATTGCAATATTTTTACTTCAAAAGATATGCTTCATCTCAAGCAATGTTAATAAGACTTCAATATTTCCCACAATTCTTTTATTTTGCTGTATCATTCTTGTACTGTAATCAAGTGAAAATGTTTCACTTTCAGTACAATTGAAACATCGAAGAAAAGTGTAACCACTAACAAACGAATACTTCGTAACACATGGAAAGGAAATGCTGTTCAAGTGAACAGTTATGACTCAGAGGGAAGACTTAAATCTTGTGAAACGGATAAATCTAGTTTTCAGGATCACGACACAGAATGCTACAGATGGACTGACAGAGACCATCCACCAAACATACCCCCACCTGACTATGACTCGCAGGTTATTAACTTTAATTTTCAAGTAATAATTGTAACTTGCAAGTGAAGCTGAATTTAAATTTCTTTTATTACAGTAGTTATTTAAACTTGCATATTTATTGTACATTTAATTCTAATAACTGTTTTTACTGAAAGGTCTACATTAAAATCAGTTCTAATATACTTATAACTTAATATTAATATAATGCTATATTGATTGATAGTCATTATGGTCAATTACATAACTTCTTTATAATTGTTTAGAATTAATTGTAATTTGTTACAGGTTGAGCCATTTGGAGCCAACAGCTTGCGAACATCCACACAAATAGCCAACAATGGCACTGTCCTAATGCTCAAATCTACTGAAATATCAAGAACACCCATCGTTCATTGGACTGGCGAAAACTGCCAACAGATGATCACTCAAAAGTCACAAATCAATGGGCACCCCATGAACGACTACGGCACACAGAAATCTTTTTCGAATGCCATGAATACTCACCCTGGTGTTGGGCCCCAGATACCATCATATTTGTACAACAGCGACGCGCCTCTGGCACACGGTGACACGGTGGTGTCCCACACGGTAGAGGGAGGTCCGGCCTCGCAGGAGATCGAGTACAAATTGAAGGAAAATCTCGACGGATCAAAATGGTCACGAACGGAAGAAACCGTTTGGATGTCAGCGAATAAACGCAGTAATCCCAATCTGGCTATTACGTACGGCACGCAGAATAACGCTGAAAATGGCGGTTTGTCAATCGATGAAAGAAGAAGGATGAGAAGAAACGCATCTCGAGCAATGGCTGCCAATATGGGCAGAGACTATTAATGAAACGTGCAGCAGATACTTGCAAGTAATGCAATGAAAGATAGAAAATGTGTACTATTACACGTGATCTAATAAATGTTGTTTAGTAATTGTAAAGGAAAGTAATTGTGATATCTATGTAATATAAGAAAATATATTAATGTTTAGAAGAGTAATAAAGAAAATGTCGACAGTAGATTTAGAATTAACATGCATGATAAAATTATTATATTGAGTATATTTGTATTCAGATGGTATGAAATTAGATGTTGATGTTTTGATTTTGCTGCATGCAAGTAATTTTAAAGAAAATTATAAAATAGTTAAACACACGAGGTAACTATCAGTTCTTAAATAAATAATAAGGTATTGTGTAACCAGTATATGTAAAATACCATTCTTATACAATTATCAAATGCTGTACGTTTTCACAATTAATTGACTTCATTTACAGTTTAGCAGCTAGTCATAAAATTACTTAATTGGCAGTTACTCACTAGAAATTTAAATTTATCTATAAATTAGAAGCAAAACTTGCATAAGGAATATATATCTCAAATCTTCTTCATGTTGTTATGGAATTTAATAATAGCAATTATTTACTTTATATCTAGCCACTTAAGAATAGTTTGCATAAACTACAAGTTAACATTGTATCATGAACTCTTACATGAAATAATGACAGAGTACTCTATCAAATTGCGCAATTTTCATGACCACAGAATTATTTCATCATTTAATTGAACCTATTATCATTGAATCTATGACTACACTTTCTCGCAATTTCTATAATTACAAGAATACAAACAAGAATGAAACCTGTTGGGTGAATTTTCCATCCGGTATCATGTTACCACCAAACTTTATCTCCAGCGTGTATGCGCCAGGCTTGCGCGGTGTGTACATTATGCTGACAGTGCCATCTCCGTTATCAACTACAGCGATCTCAACATCACTGTCTGCATTACTACCAATACGGCAGGTCACGTGACCAGGGCCCGCCTCAGAAGGGTCAATGTTGATTACACACTCCTCACCAACCGGTATCATTGTTCGTACGCCATCTACACAAGGGAAGACAGTATATATAAGTGTATATAAAATAATACAAATTATTTAAATACATATTTATGCGGACAATCATTGTACAAGGAAATATTTTATTATTTAAAAAAATAATTCTAAAGTTTTAGCAATACCAGTATTATAAGCCAATGCTAAAATGGCAAACACATTGTATAAAAATATAAATGTTTATAATAAGATAAAATAAACTAAACAATAAAATGTAATGATCAAATACAACCAGTTAATATTTATTAATTAAGCAATTAGACTGACATATATAACAGACATACACATATGACAGATCAATATAAACTTTTAAGTACTTGGTTAATCTTGACTACAAACAGTTTAAAATTCAATTAAGTTGAAAATTGCATACTTCAAAAAATTAATGTTTAATTACTCTCAAAAATGACAAAAGATATATACCTATAAATTTGACTTTGCTTGCATCTCCTATGAGCTCAGCCTTGACATTGAAAGGAGACGAGGGAACATGTTGTCCTCCAAACTTTATAGGAATGCTGTAGTTGCCAACAGACTCTGGTGTATATTTGACAGAATAGAGTCCATTACCTTTGTCCTGTATTTCTGGTCTCACTATGTGACCCTGTGGATCCTGCCATAGAGAGAATCAGATGAATATGAATTGGTCATAACAGATTAATTAAATTGCTTCATAAATATATAAGGTAATCCATCGCTTTTCTAAATATAAATATGATTTGCAATGTTTCGCAAAAAAATCAACCCCTCAAATGTGTGCAAAAAATTTAAATAAGTCATTTGCTTACCATTATAATTTGGATGAAAATGTTAAATTTGTATATGAAACTGTTTTTAGACCAGAGAATAAACCAAAATACTTTGATGACATGAGAGCATACACTATAATCCCTACCATAACCCCATATCCAGCTAGCTTTGTCAATAAAATATTTTCATTTTATTAATAAATAAATAATAATATAAAAAATTGTGAACATAAAAAAATGAACTAACTTTTATTATGACATCAACATCAGCATTTCCTGCATCAGATGCGTCTACAGTAAATGACACCGGGACACTGGCACTGACACCAGTTGGCTTAACACCATCGCCATAAACACGCACCTTACTGGCATCTGGACCACCAGCACCATCTTTACCAGGTTCAACCTAATTGAACAATTATTGGAATAACCAAAACAGAAATTTTACGCAAGATTTATAAAATTTACAAAATTTAAAAAAAATTAACTTAAATGAATACATTCATTATGTTGACTGAAATACTGTTACTAATGTCCTCAACAAAGTCTCAACTTACTTAATTCATTAATTCCACCAATCAAGACCTTAAACTAGGCTTTCAAGCCAGACATATCTAATAAAACTTTAGGTAAAGTCTTACTTTTATCTTAAATGGACCGGATGGAACGGGCTGATCTGCAAAGAAAACTTGAGCCGTATAAACACCGACTGTCTTCGGTGTAAAATTAACGTCAAAGATTGAGTTTGAGCTTGGAACGGTATCAAGTGTCACTGGGTTCCCTTTGTCATCATTCAATGCAACAGCTACATCACCTGGTATCACACAAATCCATAATGTGTAGAAATAAGTA
>JAQIXG010000317.1:0-35986 GCA_034700105.1 Oconnorella tubifera
TAAGTAAGGAGAATTTTACAGGTTTAAATTCTCCAAAAAACATAATTTGATTATATTGCACAAGATTTCACGAGGGGTCCCACTTTTTTTGCGCCACCCTGTAGGTCTACGGTTTGTGCAGCAGCGTTGAAAACTAAACATCATTAAACTTCAAAGTAAGCTTATAAACTGACTTTAGCGCCACTGTACCGGAAGTTGTAACCGATTAGGTGTGATTAGATTTCTTGGTCGGAAATACTTTAAGAGAAAGATTTCATAGTCCATGTCATGCAAATAAAACTGGCGATTACAATTATGGGATTCAGTCAATCTATTAACCTTTCAATTATAATGTTTATTCACAATTCAGATTTATTGAATTTAAAACTTAAATACTTGATATTGTTAACAAATAAGCTACTTAGATACTATAATTTAGTATCTATTTATAATTACTTTATTTACTTTTCTTGGTCGAGATTTGCAGTCATTTCTGTTTGATAGTTTCTTTATAAAGTATCAATTAAACATAAATTATTATGAATATTACTTCAAAATATGCCAACATTGTTTATATTGATTTTCATAGCATCAGGCGCTCATATTCAGGAGTTTTTGTTTAGTTTTTCGTTCTGGCCATTATAATGTTTCACAAAACACCGCTTCATGTTATCAGCAATAATATTTCAATCGCGTTTCTTCGTAAAAAATCTTTCTTTTTTAGTATTACTGAGATAAAAAAACTTTTTATATCTTCGTCGTTACTATCTGTATAATAAAGATTTGTAAATCCGTATCAACGTTATACCTATCTACGACAGATTTGGAACACCTTTAGTGTAATAGCTATTAACGACAAAATATACTGTAATAGGTTTTTTAATCTCAGATACAGAGTCAGTTGAGGTGCTTAAGATAATCCGGTAGAAAAAGCTCTGACAAAAATTGCCGACAGCAAAAACCCACAATCAAAAATGCTCAAACGAAAAAAGAACAAAGCGCAGATAAACAAGCACAATAAAAAATAATCCAACTATAGGATAAAATTACACAGTGAAAAAAGCTCACGCAGAATAAATACAAACCTTAATCTTAAAACTAGCATTGACCCTGAAACTAACACTGACCTTCATCCAAATCATCTAGCTATATTATTTGATAGGTTTGTATTTCTCTCTTTAACGCTCAAAGCTGGAACCAGTTTGAATCGGTTTGTTTTCCTGACGTTGATAATATATAAGGTAGGGTTAAGATTTGGTTGATAATAAATAAGATCTATAAACCTGAACTAGTTTTCAGTCTTGGAACTGGAATTTCAACTTTTAATAGCAGCCATTTGATCGAATAGAACCATTAATCAGAGCATGATCAAATTATAGATGTATTCTAGAGAATAACAAAAATCCGATAACATGTAGCCCAGGACTTCAGCTCAATGTATCCTAATATGTCAATCAATTGTTGGCCTCAATTTTTGGAATGTTTACTTCAGATTTACGGCTAAATTCTGAAGTTGTAACAGGATAAGTAGAATTTAGTATAGATAAACATTTAATTAATATAGTCCCTAGAATATACCTACGAATCGAAAAACATGTATGCATACCGTCAATTTTAACGAGGTATCACTAGTGAAAGTAATAATTCCCCTAATTTATAAAATCAAACTGACGATAACACCACGAGTGCTCGTTTTCACATCAGTGCATGTGAGTTAGGCCTACTTATTTCATGTAAGTTTTATCCGTGTGGTCTTTTTTCCTCAAGGCTCTTTTCGTTTTATAGCTGTGGGCCTATTTGATTTTCTCAAATTTTCGTGGGCTCTTTTTACATGAAACTCTTTTCGGTCTTCGCTATTTAACAGTATTCAACTATAAAGTTGGCTTGAGAAATTAGTAAGCCGAAAATTTAAGACTAAGTAAACGAAGTCATCTAAATATTCACTGTTTATTGACTAAAGTCATTATAGTCCAATAAAAATAGTGCCCATTTGAATAAAATTTACATCAATTCTGCAGAAATTAATTTATTACAAAACATATCAAAGACTCTTTTACGTTGATTATGACAATTTTAGTATCACATGTTTACTAATGAAATATTACTATAGTGATACAGGCCTACATATAGAAATTCTATGATTAGAAACAATTATAATTGCAATGTTAGTCAAACTCTAACATTGCAATTATAACGATAGAAAATTACATTACATTTGCCTGTAAATATAATTGAAATTGTACATAAATAAAAAGAACAGAATTTGCACGGATGAGTAGGCCTACGCTTTTCATACATACATAGACATAGTATTGAATTTCTTTATAACTAAAATATCGATTATATAGTATAGTCTTCTCATCTACAATTTAAAAACAAATATTGTCAAGATTTAATTATAACGTACTACAATTTTCCAGATTTTAATGAATATAACAAATTAATCCATGCGTGATAAAATCGTTTCGCGTTCACCAGCAATACTCTGCGATAGGAAATTACATAACGACGCAGATTTTCATTAATCCTCCGCTAGGAGCTATTATTTATTTAAACAAAACGTAACTCCCCAGTGTTGAGTGGGTTATGAGCTCGTTGTTGTCGCGTGAAAAAAACGCAACCGTTCGCGGTCGTCGCAATACGTTTGCTCGCAAGCGCAAACGGTATCGCTCGCTAATCGATGTCGCTGTTTTTGCAAACGCAGCAGAATCAGCTGCAAGTAAAGTTATAACAGAGATTGAGTAACAGCAGACGAACTGGATGTTGCTGAGAGCTTTGTATAATGCAATCTAGATTAGTGTTGACAATTCATCTGTGCCTAAATGTCGACTCGGTGCAATTAATTATTGATCAATGAACATTTATGTAAATTGTACAATAGATTCAGCGATGAAATGCTTGATGATATACTACTTTGTCGTTTGATGATTGATTTAAGCGTTGTTTGATTGACGTGAGAGATTTTGTGTTTTGAAAGTAACCTTACAACGAGGAAGATATATATAGTTCATTTTTTTAGATTTTTAGCTAATCTTCACAAGAATAATGTCAATTATAATTGATTAAGAAATAAAATTGACTATTTTTTTTATACATTTCAGGTGGTAGTCGTACAGAGTGCATCAATCTATGTTACAACAGCTACTAAAAAAAATCTTTTTAAAAATGTTCTAAGATGCAAAATAAAAGATATTTTTAGTCTAACTGAGATCCGTTCTAATATCGTTATTCAATTGCCACTACTTTTTTTAGATAAACGCGTAATGCCAGAACAAAAATAGATTGTACAAGCAATTAACACTCTATTCATTATAGACAGATTTTAGTTTAGCCGCGTTAATTGTGTAATTTGTGTTATTAATGTGTGCTTTATCGCTATTTTTTGATAATTAATTTTTAACACAATTTTTTAAATTAATTTTACATCGACGACGAAGTGAGAAGCGCTTGTAATTCATTCGGTGACGTACTAGAGTATACTTTAGTCACGTGGGTGGCAGGATTACATAGGCTATCATAGGACGGTTATATTTAATCTAGAAAGTTGTACTGGTAATAGACTAGTCATAATAGTTATATTGCAACAAATGGCAAATATCTGCAATCTTTTATACAGATATGCTATATATATCTGAAATAATATACCCGTCAAAAAATTCTCCAATTTTTTTACATAAAAAGATTTCATATTTAAATAGATCTCATATTTGAATAGCAGTTTAAAATAAAATATATTTAAGCATAATAGTAATTGTGAATAAATTAAAAGACATAATTGTTACGGATAAAGACGCTTTTCGAATACATACTTACTAATATTATATACTTGGAGACATTATTGAATTCTTTGTAATCGAAATATTGATTGATTTGGTTTTCTGATCTTCAATATAAAAACAAATATTGTCATAAATTTATATTTATTATAAATTCATGACAATATTTGTAATTGTATTAAAAAAAATATTATTGTCAAAAATATCTTAAAATACATAATTACATGTATATTAATAAAATTAGGTAGGACGTCGTCCTATAATAATTAATTTTACAGTAATTTGTCTTCTAAATAGTTTATTACTTAACGATAAAAGTCCATAATAGAAGAAAATAGATCGTGGAAATGTTTTAAAACAAATAAAGCAATTACTAAACATATGCAAAATAGAAAAAAATATAATAAAGTATATATATTTTTTTATAAAACTTATTTTATAATAATACAAATTTATTAGATAAATTTGTATCTCGAGTCGATGCATAGTAAAATACACAGTGAATAGAAAAACGGGATATAGAATTTCACATATTGTGTAATGATTAGGCTCCTCTGAGTAGCTTTGAGCCAATAAAATATTAAATAATTGAATTCATATTTTTTTAATAGTAATATGATTTGAATTCGCCTAATGTTCTATGTTTGAGATATAAATACTACTGTTACAAAACAGTAGTAGTAGTAGTAGTAGTAGTAGTTATAGTAGTAGCAATAGCATTTATTTTGCACAATATTTCATACAATTTAAAATACAAAAAAAATATAAACAGGCTACCAAAAAAAGAAAAAATCCTTTATAGGCAGGGTCATATCAATTAGTATACTAGAGCTTAGTAAATCATCCGGCCATCCGTGGCGAAACTAAAAATAGTGATTTTTGAAGTTGTTTTCACATTAATTTAGGTCACTTCCTAAAGAAAAATATTAATTAATATCATTTAGGAGATGATGAAGGAGTATGTGCGAACACCACATTCCTTAATGTGGTTTTTACTTAGATAATAATAATTAAAACAGTCTGGAAGGATAAAGTCAAATGCTCCTCTAAATTCCAAAGTCAGAAGTCTATTTGTCGATAACATCAGTTCTGGCAGACTGACTTTGTGGTGATGGGAGTCCATCCTCTTCAAGTGTATCATATGGGACACTTTTACATCTTCTGTGAAAACAGAAAAAGTGCTGCTATCAACTTGAATGTAATTAAATATTATATTATACTTAATAAAGAGGAGAAAGAGAAGATGTAGTGAGAGAAGAAACAGATGGAGGAGGACACTGCTCGATATAAAATGACATATTTTTTTTATTTTATTATTTTATCATTTTATGGAAGTTTACTATGTCTCAAACTTCAAAGGAAACATTTAAAAATTCAAGGAGAATTAACATTATCCTTGAATTTTTAAATTAGGCTACCAGGCTGTATATCTGAATCAAATTTAGTAGCAAATAATTTACTATTATATTTTTACTAAATTGTTTACAAATTTACATTGTAAAAATAATAATTGTTATTGTCATTGAAACGATTTCTAGTTGTTACAAATAATGTTAAATGCCTGAGTCAATTTAACTCTATATCAAGATCACCCCATAAACAATTGTATTTATTACATGAGATTCAATATTACTTATAATAAAACTCAATTATCGATTTTTATATATATTTATTTATTTATAACTTTAATGATTTGAGTAATTTATTACAAAATAAATATTTATTTAATCTTCTCTAGAAAGATAGCGCCAACCAGATTAAGCTTCTTGTTGAAAAGTTCAGCAAGTTTTACAAACGATGATAATAATTGTTGTCTATTAAAACACTTAAACCCAATCGTTATGTTTTGATTTCATTACTACAATCACTTCGCTACAAAGCTACAAACGACAGCAATTGAACTAAAGTTATAATTACTAACCTTTTTCTGACACAAATTACTGTAATAACAAGAGTAGTGGCCAACATCAAGCAAACTCCTAGACCAATGATAGCATCCCATCCCATAGCTGGCATAGCCAATGGATTGTGCAAGGTTTCAGTTGTAACATACTTTAATGTAGTCATGAAAGCATTGGAAGAAAAGGTGTTGTTGTTCAGAGTGTTGTTCAATGCAAAATCTGATGTATTTTCTGCTATGTCTGGACCGTGGGAGTTCATTTCGAAAACAATGTACGTGTTCCATGTAACGTTCATACGCGGAGCTAAGGATCTTGTTTGCGCTAAATAGTGAATTATAATGTAGAATTTATTAAAAACTGGTTCAAATACACGGCATTGAAAACTGGCTAGTAGAAATAATACAATAATTTGAATAAATATAAAAATTTGTTCTTATTAGTATTCATTCGCTGAATTATTATTGTAATGCTTAATGTTAGAGAATAATTAGTAGAATTATATAAATAGTAGGCCTATTATTGATAGTAATATAATAGAATATTTAGACTAATATTCTGATAATACGAAGAGCAAAATTAAACAACAACATAAAATTACTCTAATAAAATTCTAAACGTAGAGAAGTAAGGATTTTATAAAACATAAAACGTTTTCCATGTTGTATATGAATGAAAGAAGTATGTACACTATATTATATATCCTATTATAAGTTGTCAGTTTTACGAAACTGAAAAATATGCCGACGCATATTTGTAAGTTTCGAAATAGTGATAGAAGAAGGGCCGGAGAACCACGTTCTTAAATCTGTTACTGAAGAAATTAGCCTATATATATGCTAACAAATATAAATTGGACAATTATCAAGTATAGTCTGCTTACCTTGAACTGTTTGAAATGCAGAAGAAAAATAAATCCCAACAATTAAACAAAATGTTGAGACAGCAACCATTATTATTTTTAAGTAAATCTGAAATCAGTCGACACTACAGATATATAAATAAGACAAATAAGATTATTAGTATTGTAGTTTTATATACTTCTAATATCGCTTAAAATAACATTATTTCTGGACCTATAAATTATCTGTACATTACAGGAATGAGTATAACAAAATCGCCCCTCCCCCTTCGCCATCCTCCACTCGTGAAATGGATCTTGTCCCATTGTTAAATTTAAAATGAACTTTAACTCTTAAAGTAAGTATATACATATTCGATGATAGCCTACCTGTTATTGAAGATTTGTTTACTTTTAGAAAATTGTTTCGGAATGTTTTATGTCACTGCCAATGTATAATTAGTCAGTCACTCGGTTACGGCGGATACAGCTACAAATTTAAATTACCTCCAGTTCTAAGCTATAGTAAAGAAAACTGAAACGTAACGTTTATAACTATATACATGCTTATCATAATATATGCTTAACATACAATAGTATCAGACCTACAACGATAAGCAGAGCTCAGAAATCAGCAAAAGTTATTATACGGCCTTGATGACAATTCTTTCATATGACAGTCGTCTTTATTCCTGAATTCATTTATGCAAATTTGTTAACTATTAACTGGAACGTGCCGTTACTAGACGCGATAATTCGCTTAGGTCTATATCAGAACCTTTGGCTCGTATTACAGTATATTCTGAAATAATATTGTTGAAGTTAAATCATTGTTATAATAGTAATTTCTGATTTAAACATTTCAAAAAATCTGACTGATTAATTATATATACTTTATGTAATCAGTTGTTTAAATACCACTGCATCTGCTTATCTGATCTGCTTGCAGACTTAAAATATGGCATCACATTTACAAAAAAATCATTAATAATTATTGTATAATAAGCATGTAGGGTGCTACAGGGTGCGTCAAAAAATAAACCCCTAGCGACATTGCGATAATTTAACCAAAAATTAGTATTTGTTCTCACAATAGTGTCATGTTGTAGAGCAGGAAATTTGACATCTAGCTAGGCCTATCATATTTCTCTTCAGTTACTCTATGCTTTCCAAAGTTATGAAGTTTCTGCGAAAAAACTTGCAGTTTCAATTGCAAGTTGCAGTTTCAATAGCAAACTTTGTAATTTGGTGATTTTTTGTGAAACAATTTCTTGAAAAAAATATTTAAAATAGGTCAACTTATTAGCATAGTGTCTGTTGATAAAGTAAATAACAAAGACAGCATTTGTTTGTTCTCATGTACACTGTACAGTCTCTTTCTGGTTGTCGATACGGATGTGTCCATGAATTTTTGAGTCAAATCAATGCGAATCTCGTGCACATAAGTATCTGTATACAATAGTGACGTTTCGCTATAAATGTAAGCTCATAATAGTTTTGGCCAATTGCCCCATGGCCGGACGATGGTCCTGGTTGCTCCAAGAGTTAATATTGGAAAAAATAGTTGAGGACCATTTACCTTTTTTAATGAAGCAATTGATAAAATTCCATAATCTTGAAAGTTCTGGCTTTGTTAAATTGAAATTTGAAATATTTTTAATACAAACTTCATAACTGTTGAAATAATTGAGATATCGAAGTGAAATGTTGTAGTTAAAAATAAAATACGGGAAAAATTGAAAACAAATAATTATTTTTGGCTTAGTTATCGCAAAGTCGCCAGGTGGGTATTTTTTAAGCAGCCTGTATCTATAGTTTAATATATGGCATATAACATGTATTATAATATCATTCAATTTTGTTTACTTCTGTGATTCCATTAATAATAAGATTAATAGTATTAATACTACAAAATAATTAATAATAACAATCAAGTATCCCAACATTTCAAATAAACGATACTGCATTACTTCGCTCATATATACTAGTCGATATTAACAGTTACTATGCAATAAATAAGTCGCTTTTCATCCGAGTAAAATTAGAGACCATTATGCTCGTGTTACATCGTTTTAGAAACATTTGGAAATAGAAACTGTGTTCATTACAAATTTAATTTGCTTAATAAATTATCAAAAAATAAATGTATCCGACGAAAAAAAGTTTAGACCTATAACTTTATTTGATTCCGTCATTTGCATGACAATTCGCTGAGAGTTGCTTAGGGCCTTTGTCTCGGGGCTCCATTGGTGTTGCATCACAAGTGCTGCTGTGGTGCACCAGTTGACAAGTTGGGTTATCATGGTTTGACCTGCAAACGCAGTGCCGGTCGCCACCTACGTCATAATTTGCTCAACGACGTCATACTGCGCGCACTTCAGAGCGCTAATGTAGCTGCAGTATACGGAGCCACCGGCTGATGCGCTCAGACTCTAAGAGGCCAGATGGTGTCACGCTTGTACCGTGGTCGAAGGGCAGATGCCTTAATTATTTGGGATTCCACATGCCCGGACACGTTCGGGCCTTCATACGTGAAGAGATCGGCAGAAGAGTCGGGCTCAGCGGCAACTTTAGAGGAATCAGAAAAGGTGTCCAAGTATGTCGCAAATAGTACTTCTCATGACTTCGTCCCTATTGCGATTGAGACACTGGGTTCTTGCAGCACGTTGGGTCTTGCTTTTGTAAATGAGTTGGACAGACCAATCTCTATCTTCTCAGGAGATCCAAGTTTCATCTCTTTCCTAAAGCAACGACTTGCTTTGGCTGTGCATCGCGAGGAAATGCGGCTGAAGTGCTGGGAACTTTTGGACCAAATTACTCAAATGAAAGTAACTTGTTCAAACTGCCGGTATGCTTCAAATTACTTTCCAGTTACTTATCTTTCATTGCTTATGACAAAAATATGACAATGATAATAGTACTGTATGTTCTAGAGCTCGCATCGCTTTCAGTGAATTTCGTTTACCAAAGAGTCTATTATATGACTATGAGCTATTAACTTATTAACTTGAACTTACTAATTTAAAGTTAATTAACACATAGTTAGTTTGAACTCATGATTATTTTTAAGTTAGTTTTTTCTTATTACATATCGATATTTTTTAATTTACTATACAAATTACTTCTGATATTGGTCACAATTTCTTTCAATTGTTTGCTCTTGCATCTGACAATTGAATTTTGGTAAAGATGCATTGATATACCAGATATTTTTTTCATAAATAAATTCAGATATCAAATTCAGTCTACCCTTCTCTAAGTAACTATTTAGATAATAGGTATTTCATAACAAATATACTGTACATAGCAGAGGCATAATGAACAGATTTAAAGCTGACGAAAACATTCAAGAAATTAATCACTAATTAATTTAACGTAAAAAGTAAATCGCTGATAATTATCGAAAATATAAATTGATATTTTAACGAAATGATTCACTGGAATGAATGAAGTATGATTGGGATTTAGTGCTTCTAACAATATTGCGAAATTCCAGATTTGTTTATTTTTGTAAAATTAATAGAAATTGAAAGTTTATTAATTGAATTATAAATTAATTATTAATTAAGTAAATAAATGAATCGTTATTGATTGAATTAAGTAAGTTTTTATTTAAATATTTTATTAATTATTATTATTATATTGTTTTATTTCGTAAAATGCGGCCGGATCATAGAATAAACTCCATAGGCCTACTCGGTCAAATGTGGCACAATTATTTAATAATTTATTACTTATTAAATAAAATCGTAAACATGATTCTGTAATTCTATATAAAATATATAAAATATAATATTTAATAATTAATATTTAATCTATCTGAGTCTTTATTATTGTAATTATAATTATAAATTAGATTATTTACTGATCGTCTGGATTTAATTTTCGTTAGAGGCTAACCCTGGATCGCTGGATAGTAGTTCACCGTCTTTTAATTGTAAATAACTTCTCACTGTATACAATTTTCAATTACGTATTTAAATATTAAACTGAAATTAATTTTTGTGATTTTGTGAAAATTGTCATTTTTTATTAAACGACAATTATTACTATGGACGAACTTAAACGATTCATATTTGTAACTTTGACATTAGTTGATTACTCTCTAAGTTTTGTTCTGTGTGTATACCTCAAGCCTATTATAACAAGTCCAGTGCTCAAGTCTGATGGCGATGATCCAGGCGCAATAAAGGGAGTGTGTAAGAGAAGCTGAATAGATTTCCGAAAGAGAATATTAAAATGTATGCTTAAAATTACGTCAAGTTTATTTAAAATCAAATCTATGTATGATACTATAAGCTTAATTTAAGACAAAAGATCAAGGTAGCAGAACAACTTTAACTTTACAATATATATTACAGATGGTGTTTGTTGTTTTATTTCTTCTTTTGATCTTAAATACACTGTAATTGTCATTTACGATCATTAATACATCAACCAAAAATATTAATTTTGTTATCCCGCCCCCTGCCTCAAAGTAAACTTTCAGCACAGGTAGTGAAAAAGTGCACTAGTTACTGATTTTCTTTTAATTTACTGAGGATTGATTTTTCAATGCGCTGTTGATTTGTTTTTACTTGTTACCATCTAACTAGTATTTTGAATTTTATACAAAACAATTTGATGTGAAAGTATTCCATGTAATTATTTATTGTATATATATCTGTTAGTTTTGTAATTATTATTTTTGTCATTTTGTTTTAATACTTAGAATTCGCGTATAATTACTAGAGAAAATTTTATTTATTGTTAAGAACGCCATATATTGTTAGTAGATATTATGTTTGTCATAATTCAAATTGAATTATAATATTGATAAAGTATGAAGTCTATTTGATACCTATTAAAATGAATATGTGGTTTACTGGTGTTATTAAAGAACTGATTATATTGAGGATTAAACATTAATCAGCAATCTATGATAGTTTTGATCAGTCTAGTGGCATAAAAGGTGAATAACAATTAATCTGATCTAGTTATCATTTTAGAATTTTAGTTGATTGAGAATGACAACTTGATAGTGTCAATCAGTCAATCACTTTGATAATCTAAGTCATAATCAGAATGATTAAGATCGATACGTTTTAGTTCGCTAGTCGGTCTAGTTATCATTATATCGGTAGTGATTCAAACGGTGTAAAACAAAGGATTACTGTATTGAAAGTAAGCCAAGTTTTTTGTTTATTACTTTCTTGGCTGTTATAAAGTTGCATAATTTTATGTGTAGTTGAATATTATTGTTGCCTGTTTTATACTGCTATATATAACGTAGTATTTTAATATAGTAAAATAGTTTTCTTTTGACTATTTTAGGGATAATTACTTTTGTAATAAATATGTATGATATTCACTCTTTGTTTTATTTGTTACCGTATTCATTTGAATTATTTTTTAAAAATGCGGTAGCATTGTATCTTGCGCTGATTTTCTGTTTGTTTTTTACAAATTTTGCTGCGTTTTCTTTCACTCTTGTACTATATTTAAAATCGTTATAATACATTTTTCTCTATTTTGAATCCGCTTTTGATGTGGAATAGATTTTTAAAAAATGTTCAATTATATACACGCTGTATAGATAGATAATGATCTATTAGATGTGTTCATGAATTTATTGAAATTTTTTATCGAGCAGTTGAAAATCTTTTGATACGTCATTTTTGATTAATGAGAATAATTTTTATAAGTTTAAAAACACACTAGTGGCTAGACAATATTTCAAAGTTTTTTGGATAAAGATATATTTTTTCATGTTTTCAAGAAAGAGGCATTTGCTAGATTACAGTTTTATATTTCTTTCAGTTTTTGACATTTTACAGATATGGATCTATATAGTTGATTATGATTGAATGATTACATCTCTTCTTGAGCATAACAACAATTTTTCTTTAAGTTAATTTTTTATATTTATACTTTGTAGCTTTTTATTCTATTAATAATTAATTTATTAATTAAGGCCTTGATGATTCGGGTTTACATTATTTAGATTTGATTATAATAATATTACATTTTTGCTTGCATTTATGTACTTTATTTATAAATATTCATTCTTAAAACTTTAGTTATTCATGACAAAAAGTTTTGTTATTAAAAAGCCTATGGTTATTAATTTTTATAATATGAAGTTTTTATGTTATTATTTTTGAAATTTTATTTGGCAAGTTATTTGTTACAATATTGTTTTATGTAAGTTATATATTTGTGTTATACAGATAATATACAGTTAATAATGTTACATGCATAATACGTATGTTTCTCAAATTTCTTTCAATTCTTAGGTGTGTCATTTTATATGTTAATAATGTTGAATCCATATGTTGATAACAAGTTTTTACCAGTTGTATGTTTTAATGATTTTAGTTAGTAGACTGATTGCTGACATTTTTTAAGTATTGAGATCATTGCAAGTGAAAAACTGTTGCAAGTTAATGATTGTGATGTCTTATCAGTTTACAATTTACAAAACGTTATGTTATGTTATGTGTTTATTGTTATCTGTTTTGATATACTATTGCATTAAAATCTTAAAAATACTGTGATTTTGTCATTTTTCAGACTCTTGTCTATGCGTTTTAGATTTCATAATTGAACATTACAGCATCCAATAAACCAACAGTTATAGTTTTTATCATTTATTTTCAGTGATTTTCAATCTAGGAGAGCAATTTTCTAGAAATTTGTTATCTAGTTAAGCTACTAAGTAACTAGTACTGCAATAAAAGTACTTATGTGTCTGGCCAATATTGCCAGTGGCAATTGTTTGAGATTGATCTTCTCAATTGAGCTGTGTTGTGATTAGGATCAAGTGGTACAGTATCAAGTGGTCTCTAATGATTGAAAATGATCTATTCTCTCTTTTGGCTAATTACTTTACGACTCTCTGATGTTTCTTTTCAATAAAAACTTGTCTTATTATCAAGTCTAATGTAGTTATTTTTAATATTTCGATTTACACTTCATTTTTTTACATTTTGATTACTTTTAGTACTTGTTATAATGCACTACAGTTTGCATACAAATAAAACTACAACCTGCAAGAGTAAAAATAGAAAAAGAAATTACTATAAAAATTACTGTAACTCTTTATTTTTGTTCACGATGACTCAGGACTGTATTTCAGTGTGTTGACTTCTTGAAGATTATTTCCGTTCAGAGAATTTTTATCTTTATTGAGCCTTTGTGAAGTGATAGACTGTTATCTTTTATTAAAGCAAAACCATTGAGAGAGAGAGAGAGACTGAGAGTCTTTGTAATTCTAAATTTTATCTTTGTATGTTTTAATTTTTTAATCTTTGAGTCATTTTTTGATCAGTGAATTTGAGGTTAAAGTTATTCCTACTTAAACTGATTTGTTACGTTTCACGGTAAAAATGATAGAATTCTTAAGTTTTTGACATAGTTTTAGCTGAAAATATCTTCAGGAGATGCTTTGTACTGTCTTGATATTTAATGCTAAACTGAAACGTTGGATGTTTAATGAACCTTATTTCTGTTTTTATATCAGATTTTAAATTAAAAACTATCAAACTGTATCAATTATAAGCGATGGTGTATTTTATTCAAAGCGTAGTTTCTTCAGAAATATATTGAAGTTATTAGTATACTACTTTTACGCGCTGTATTTGAAATTTCATTTTGATTTTTATATGTAATTTTTTTAATGAATAACATCGAAAACTTTAGCCGTTAAATTAGCGCTTGATTAAAGGGTGCAGCGACCTAGATGTATTTATTACATTGCTAGCCACACCGAGATTCGAACGGAGATCTTCGAGTGGCAAACTCTGAACTCTAATTACATTCTTTGCTTCTTTCTAATCGTTATAAAATTCTGTAATTTTTTATACGATAAATTGTGATTCACTAATAAAAATGATTTATCGAATAGCCACCCTCTGACGTTAAGAAAAAGCTATATGTGGTAGTTTTTATTCTTTTTTGGAGCTTCTCTAAGTGCAGTACGGGTGACGTAGGTGCTTCAGTAAATACTGCCCTTGATTCTAGACTAGTGACTTCTTGTGACGTGTGCTCGGACCTGCCTAGAGACCGACCAATCAGCGATTAGTTTGCTTTTTTGGATAGACGTAGGCGTGACCCTTCAGTTGCTTAAATTTAACCTTGCAGAATTAGATTAGATAATTGCTTGAATTTTATGTCTCTCCGCAGTGCGTGTGTGTATTGTGTGTTTAGTGGTTAAAATGCATCTGATTCATATTGCTAGAGAATGACTTTGTATCAGTGTTTATCTTTTGTATTAACTTTATTGATATTTGGATCAAGATTGCATTGTAAGCATTGAATATAATTAATCCATTCATTATATTTAATGAATAATGTCTAAACTAATGTGAAAAATGTATAATTTTTATTGTTTGACGTTAGTTAATACCTTTTTCAATTAATATTTTAATATCACTTTATATTTGTATCAAGATTTAACAAATTTTTAATCAATTCAGTAACAATAGATTTATTGCTGTTATTTGATCAAAAACTAAAATAAAAAAAATTTAGTCAAAGTTAAGATATTCTTTTAATAATTAATTAAAATAGATATATAATTTGAGTAAATACTTATTTTTCCTAATTTATTAAATTTCTGCATAAAACTTTCATCCACATTCTGTACCTTTACAAATCTAATATCGCTTCTTTTATTATTGCATATCATCAATACTGTCATTGTTAAAAGTCCACTAGTATTGATCTAGTTTTCTTTGACAGAAAAATTGATTGAATTTGACTCTTTTACACAATTGCCTTGGCGTGCGACGTCTTGATAATAGCGACACCTGATACCTGCATGAAACACCTAATTAGTTTTCTCTTTCATTTACTTGCCAGATAAAAATAGCATCTCGTTACATCGACGATGCAAATTGATCCATTCTTGGTCGATGCATTAATGCTGCCCGGGAGTGAAACGCATTCTTGATGAGTTGAGATAAAGGGAATATCGCCAGCAGGACGATTGTGTCTGAATCTTTTTTTTAAAGCGAAGCTATATGCAGGATGGGATGGTAATAAGAATGTTTCATTGTGAGACATGGATTGCAATAATAATATTGGAAATTTGATTGTTGATAGGATGTGACTTTGAATTAAAAAATTGATTGAATTTGACTCTTAAAGGATAATGTTTAAACATGATAAAATGAATGCTTTAGAATTTAGTTTTATAATATTATTTTAAGTGTTTTTTAGATAATGTGAAAAAGAATAGGATACTAATTTGTCTTTGTTGCAATTTAGTGTTGTGAAGGGTAATTGGACAAAAGTGTCCCGGGACAAAATGACTCTAAAATAACCCTAAACCATTACCTTAGCTGCAACATTAACAAATATTTAGTGATATTTTTTCAGGGACATTTTGTTCTGGATATTTTGTCCTGGGATATGTTATCATGGACATTTTGTCAGGGGATATTTTGTCATGGATATTTTTTCTGGTACATTTTGTCTTGGGACATTTTGTCTAGGGAATAATGTCATTCTACTTTAGTGAAGAAATCTAAATTTAGCTAAGGACAGATATATTTCTATGACAGCAAATCTGTGCTTAGTAAATCAGCATAAATATATTGATTTATGATGAAAATCATCTTTCTTTAAAATTATATCGATCCCTCAGTCAGGTGAGATGGTTGTTTGTAGTAGCTTCATGTCACATCAGCACAAATAAGCTATAGTGACATATACTGAAATCAGATGTTAAGTAAGACTTGATTTTTTAACACACTTTAGGAAATAATTTTCTTTGTGTAAAGGTGGAAGATTCATGGGAACAAGCTTACATGCTGCATATTGTTACCTTCTAAATATGTTGTCAAGTAATCATTGTGAAATTTTCAATAAAGAAAACAAACAGCATTGGCATAATATTTCAAGATTTTTGTATTTCTTATGTTATGTAATTTCTGCAAAGTAAAATGCAAGCATGGAACTTCATGAGCTGTATTCTGGCAGTTTTACTCTTTGCCATTTTGTTTGTTGTCAACATCAAGATAAAAGGACTGCTTATAAATGTTTGACAGTTCATGTTTGATTGTATGGATATAGCTTCTGCAGCTTATAACTGCTGCATTGATTTTTTGATAGGTCGCCTTGTTTTGATGTATTAATTTGTTTCAAGTCAGAGAGTGCAACGATGTGATTTTTAACTGACATGTTATTGAATTGAAATTCACATGCATCTTATTTGATGTAAAACGGATGAAGTTTAATATATGTGTTGCAAATATTGTTGTAAATACTGCTGGGAAATCTCTCACTAGTTGTGTATGAATGTTCTTTGATGTGTATATGATTGATCGTTTAGGAGTAAGTTAGAACTTATGGGAAAAAATTATTTATTTTGTTGGTGGTAGTCATACAACGAAGTACATACACTGGGTCTGCTACAGATTTGCATCGATTGAAGAAATAAATGATGTTTAAAAACTATATATTGTAAATTCAAAATTTGAATGATTTTTAGATTGAATTTGGTTAATAATACTGTGTCAGTGAAACTGATATGATTTACTTTAGTGTAGTATGTTGGAATGAAAACAAGAGAGAATTCAAGTTTTTTTTATTTACATAGCAAGTCATAAATTGTATAATTTAACAAACTTATATTCATCATCTAGCAGGAATTGTGGCATAGTATTTTTTATTGTTTTCGTGCTGTTTGTATATTGATTATGAAGAATTTATTTATTGAAATTGCATGGAATCTTTTATTTATTGATTTAATCACATTTGTAAATAAATTTCATTAGGCAAATAAATTTTATGTAAAGAGTATTAGTAAAAAGCAAGTTACTAGATTCAAATTTAACACCTAGTTATTTCTGGTTTTAGCTATTTTATTGAAACACTTTGACAACATGACTACTGGTTAACTGGGTTGATTATCTCTAGTGGCAAATAGATTGTTTCATTATGTTCTCTGCTATGTAGTTTTGTACTCGGTAACTTTTCATAAAATATCCTAGGAGATTTTCTATATTCTAATGTAAACAGAGATTTGATTTACAGTTTTACACGATGTAATCTATTATTGCAATGTAATGACTGCTGGGATATAATGACTACTTGCATTGCGTGTGGTAGTATTGATGACAGCTATAGTGGAGCCTTGCTTGCTTCAAGTCATTAGTTGGCTGTTTTTTCTGCAGATCGGACTGAGCTTTAAGTTAAATAGTATTAGTGCAGTATTTTAGACTGGTATTAGTGCAGTTCTTGCAATGGTTTTTAGTAGTATACAGTATTTAGAGTCAAGTTATAATTGTAATTATATGGCATTTCAAACATTAATATAGCATTTTGTTTATTTCTGTAACATTTATAATAGTTGTTTTATGTTTTAATTCATTAATGAATAGGTAATGTGAAATTAATTTTACTTAGTTAAGCTGATTTTAGGATCTTACTTAAGAAATTTTAAATCTAATAGTAATTAACTGCTGTCTTTAGGGTAACTATTTAATTAACTTGTTTAGTAAGAACAAGTGTAATAATTTAAAAATAATTTACTTTTAGATTCAGCTGTTCACAGACATGACTTTGGATATATAACCAAAAACTTTTCGTTGGATATTTCTGAACGAAATAATAAATTTCAGAGTAAGTTAAATGAAAATCTTTCTGTTATAAGAAGCATAATTTGCAACATCAGTAGGGAATATTTGATATAATCACAGATTACTTGCCGCTTGAAGCAGAACATTTCATTCGATAACCTAATTCTCAATCCATTTTCAAAATATTCCATCCTGATGTTCCAGAATTATTCATCGAAAGAACGAAATTGGTAAATCTGGATTCACAGCAGCACGGGCTGCGCATTCCCTCCGTGACGTCATCATCCCGTGGCAGCAAACATGGCTCGCGATCACGACGTTCATCACGAGGCTCCCGCGGTTCCATGCATCGCAGTAAGGTGACGCAATCTGGCCACTGCGTGACAGACTACACCAACGCTATGCTTCTACCAGTCTCAGACGCACCATCTGAGGATCTAGTCAACGCAGAGATGCAGGACGAGTACGCACGCATAGAACAATGGCTCAACACGCATCCAGACTTTGTCGAATCGTACTTCGCTCGTAAGATACAGCGCAATTGCGATCACGAGTCACCCGTTAGCAGCCCCGTTGTGCTTGGTATGGGAGCATGTGGCGGGGGGTACGACATGATGGCGTCAACCGCAGGATCAGGATCAACATCTCGCGCTAGTTCCGGGGCTAATACACCCGTGAGGAAAATCTCCGCGCAGGAATTTGAACGTAATGGTCAGTTTTTAACTCGGATGGTTTCAACGATAGACGGAATTCCGTCGTTTTTATCCGCTCCTTCTTCTTCAACAGCCTCCGCTGTTCCGGAAGGTTTGAACGCTAAGATTCGTAGACCGTTGAATGAACTGCGTGCGCTGGATGAACATCAGTTGATGTACGAACTCATAATGGATATTTGTAACGATCTTGACGTTACTCGACTTTGTCATAAGATACTCAAGAATGTTGGGTTTCTTCTCGGAGCCGATCGATGCTCTTTGTTTCTAGTCCAGCGGTCGGATGAGGATTGTTTTCTTGTTAGTACTTTATTTGATGTGGGAGCGAGTAGTAGTTTACAGGATGGCACTAAGATGTCGCGAGAGATCCGCGTGCCACTTGGGATTGGGATTATCGGTCACGTCGCAAAGTCAGGGGAGAGTCTTAATATCCCAGACGCGTATCAGGTTAGTTTGGGGGTGGATGTATTTTTTATTTGATTCAAATGTAAGGTAAAGATTGCATGTTTGTGGTTTTAGCATTTCATTTAAGAAAATTTAATGCGATATTGAATTATTGTGACAATTGTGCATATTGATAGTATATTTTGCTTTATTGTTGATAAAAAAAATATATTTTTTACAATTTGCTTCAGAGCTGGTTTGTTCAAAATCATCACTTTAAAGCTAGTATCATAAATTTATTATAAAATAATTATTATTTTTATTCTTAACATTTATCATAAAGATGTCATCTATTTTTTGCACATTTGTTGCAGTTATAGTTATTGTACATTATTGTACCTGTATGTCCTTTATATTACTTAATCGCTGCACGCGTTAATTACTTTATGACTGACATTAATGATTATATTGTAGCTGTTCAAATTGATTAACATTATTCTTCTTTTTACTGTCGACTAACTAGCTGATTGTTTATTTGATTCTATTTGTAAATGAAAGAGAAAAATGTATTAAGTTATTTCTAAAACATAAATAATAAAGATGTTGAAGTCAGAAATTTAGTCAAAAAGTTGACTAAATAGTATTATTTGATAATTTTATATTGATTTAATGTGATGCCTGATATATAATGAGATAATTAATTAATATAGTTTAAAAAATATATGAAATATATTATGTGACTATAATTCAAGAACGGTAATCCTTTCTACCCAAAATATGACTATTTTTAATTAAGTTTTTTAAGTATTTTGAATAACAATCCTCTACTTTGTTATTATTATTTTAAATTTATTGCTCAGTATCTCTCTGTATCCTGATCTTTTCTTGATGCCTTTACTAATTTGAGTTCATCTCGGTTAGTTATTCTAAAATACCAGCTGTGCATAGAATCAGTGATATATGTAGCTATGATAATATTTATAGATACTATGATACTTATGATAGTAGTATCTTAAGATACTAGTTTATATACTGTACATTATTAGAATAAAACTATTTCATCAGATTGGAGATATCTCAGGTTCGATTGCATTTTCCTGGCTGAATATTTGCGAGCTCTTAATTCAATATAAATTCATGTGTTCAGTTATGATATTGCATTCTAATTACTATATACTTAAAGTTTATATTAAATAAAAAAAATTTACATACACAATATACACAATATATATATATACAAAGATTTTAAATAATTGTATAAAATTTGAATATTGGTCCAATTTTAATGAATAATAGTAATAAGGAATAAATAGTTTTGTTGATGAAATGACAAACAAGATTTATTCTTAACATACATGCTCTGGTTTCCTATCAGTGTGACATTGAATAAGTGTTGTGTATTTTTCAAGATAGTTCTCCTATGGTACCATTGAAAATGTTTTGAATATAATATATGACATGCTTCTGAGATATTATAAATGAGTTGCTATGCAAGCAGGAATGTCATTACTGTTGTATTTGGTCTTATATTATATTTCCATGAAAATTTGGTTTTTTTAAATTAAAAATGAGATTATCTTGTATTTGGTCCAATGAAAGCTAATCATATTTTATAATTTTTTATCTTATAGTCTTTTAGTGAGATGTAGTATGTAAATTTTATGTCAAAGTGGTGATAAATGGTGTTAGTGCACACTTTTAATATTTAAATAATGTTAATATCAAAATAATGATAATCTTAATCAAGCATGCATGTACTACTGAAATTTGACAGAGAAATATTCTTAATTTATAATAATATTTATAGTAGTAATTTAAGTCTAAAATTCCTTTTAACCTGTCCATCTCTTCAGATCTTAGTATTGATTTCTCTCATATGTATTTAGTACTTAATAACTTGCAGAGACAATTATTTAATGCTTACATTGTAAAGCTTGCTTGTTAATGCTTTTTATGAATTCAATAAATCATAAAATATTACATAGACGCATCTGCAGGTTTTTATATGAAGACAATCGATTGGTAAATTTATTATTTACTTTTTTTAATCAAGGGATATGAATAATAATATCTTAAATTGTACTAACTGCCCTGATTTTGTGTTATTTGATGAGTAACATGTTTATGATTAGAATACATACTGCATGCATACGCTTAAATAGACCAATGTTTAGTCACTCTGGTTCGTATTGAAGGTTACAGTTTTGTAATGTTTTGCCAAACAGAAAACGTATACTGTACTATGTAGTCTAGATGCTGGATTTCATGTGAAATAAAAACTAAGATTGATTTTGATATATTTAGTCTGTAAAATCATTGCATTTTTTGTGGAATGTGAAAAAAATTGATTGATTTTAATATATTTTGACGACAGATTTTAGACCAGCTAAATATATGGATGCTATATTTAGCCTAGAGCTGCAATAATTCGATTAGAAAATGTCAATATGCATATATGAAGCGTTTTTCTTCAGATATTGATTTCTTTCTTGTTTTTTTAGTCCTGGATTGAATTTCCTTGAAATATGATTACAATTAAGGATTTTTAAAATTAAATTATTATAAGCAAATGTTAATAACATGGATCCTTGTAGTAACAGTTAAAAGTAGAAATAAGCATTAGCATTTGGTTGATTGTGTTGTTAAATGTTGTTAAATTGTTTTGTTACAATGCTATTGGTTAAAATGACAATTGGCAATTTATACTCAAACTGGATACTGCAGGATGTCAAACTTTTATCAGATCTATCAGACATTTTATATATAATTGACATTGTTTGACAGCTGGTTAATTTTCATATTAGCAGTTTCAAAACAGTTTGTTTTTCAGTGGCATTTTACCATATAGTTACATTTTTGGTTAGAATTTGATCGTAGTATCATTTTATGCCAGTGATATTTTTGAAGCAATGTGTCCTATTAGCAGTTTGTGTTGGTGGCATTTTATCTTAGTTACACAGTTTTTTCTAGCAGTTTTTCCTAGCATATTTTATCCTGTGGCATTTTGTCCTCTAGTTACATTGTGTCATTTTCTGTGAGAGTCCTTTGCAAAGTGTTTAATAAACTTTCTGTATGCATTTTTAATACACCATACACACAAAACTAGTCGATAAATAAAGTTAGTAAATGCTTTATTAGATTAAATCTATAATCATAATTTAAATTGATTTTACCTCAAGGAGGAAGATCTGAAAGTTTTTAACTAAAGTATAAAATAAAAATAAGTTTTCAAGTCACGCTTTAGGTATCATAGAGCGGAAAGCATTAATTAAATATCAATTTAATTATAGTTTCTTGGGTTACTTCACTAAATTGTCACGATTCATACACTTAAAATCTAGAACTGTCCAGAAATAGAGGCACTTTATAGGGGCCATGAATTTGAGATTATGAAATTATAAGATTAAAAAAATTCAGCTTGGCATTGACCTAGAGTTGATGTGAAAATTACATAAGCTCTGTGAAGTACAAAAATGCACAATCTGCAATTAGATCAAGACAAATATTGCCCTAGCACAAACGCTAGTTTAATCTCATCAATTAAGTCTGCCATTTTTCCCCCTAAATGTCAAATGTCTATCCTTGTGTTTGTGTGTTTGTCTGTGTGTCCGCACGTCTCTCTATCTGTCTGATTTGATTTGGTTGGTAAACGTCAGGGTCAGGTGTACTCTGTGGAGGAAGTTGGAATTTGTTTAGAGAAGTTTTTAAAGCTTTTTGTTGTGAATTTGTACAATAAGATCATTTAGAGAATTATTTTTATACTTTGTCCTTGGTTTTTTAAGATGTTTCTAAAATTCAACTACGAAGATATTTGTTTTATGAAATTGTTAGTTAAACTCCGATATCTTGAAGCTTTTTTGAATTATTAAGTAAAATATTTAATTTTTGTATTTTCTGTTTTTTTAACTTGTTATTCAGCTTTTGCTGTAAGAAAATTAAGAGATCATTCATCATTCTCATTCAGTTGCATTGCAGAATTTTTAACATTTTTTTTCTCATTAATCATAAGGCTGTCTTTAGAACTCTTTTTAAAGTCAAAAAGTGAAAAATTAAGCTGCTAGATTTCTGATAGAGAAGTCAACAAGTCTAGATTTTAGAGTCCATTAGCAAAAGGCTGATATCCACAAAAATACAAGTCTGATAAAACAGACTTATACCAGAGCGAGGCAGGTGTTTTAGAAGTGTTTTAGAACGAGTCAAGTGCAGGCTAATGTATCTTGTGCACAATAATGAAAGCGATTTCGGAAATTAGTAGCTTTTTATCAGGTGCATAATGGTGGAAAATGTAGAGCAATGAAAGAGATTGTGAGATATTGGTGAATTTAAAATATGTGCTATAGCTTTGATTTTGGAAAAGAAGAAATAATCTTATCATTACTGAAATTTAGCATTGTAGATAAAGATGTATGGTATTAAAATTTGCATTTAGAACTTGAATAAAAGTTTGAAGTACTTTGTAATATTTTAGATTATTTTGTTAAGATTATAAGCGATGATCGAATGTTCAGTAATAGCTGAGAAAAAAACGATAGTCTAAATTGCCTAGTTTATGGAAGTTTTAAGAACTTTTGACACTGGATAGGAATTAAAATATATTTCTTAAATTAGTTTAATGTAGATTGAATCTGAAAAGTGAGAAAATTTTAATTTATTGTTTGCACAAGCGATTTTATGATAAATTATAAATATAAATCACAATCAAATAAACTGTTAATAATTGTTATATATAATCAATTAATTATCAATTAATGTAGATATATCTAGAGCAATCCAAAATTAACTTAAATATCTCCAGATATGTTTCATAATTTTTGCTTAAAGGTAAGTAATTAAATAAAAAAAAGTAAGTATAAGTTTGAAAGTGAAATATTTACTTATCATTACATTATGAAAAGTATAAAAACTGGCAATGAAAGGTACTAATTGAAAGTGGGTCATAATCTGTTCATTTTGTAAAACAGTGACCTTATTACAATCCCATCAATGACTGTCATTATCAAGTTCAAATCACTGAAAGGATAGCATTTGAATTTTATTATTCAATTCAAGCATTTGATGTCAAGTGTCCAGCTGGCGCCAATCTTTGTCAGCAAAACTTTTTGACAATGTAATTCAATTCATGCTCTACGCTTTAGTCTGATGTACTTTTGAAAGAACATAGTAAAGAAAACATGGTCATATATACACTTGACCTTGATTTTTTCATTTTGATTTGAGATTTAAATCTTAGTGAGACTATCATGATATAAACTAAGCTAATTGTTGTTTAAGAATCCGAATCATATACTTGAAGAATTCAGATTTTCCAGAAAATGATGCCAATGAGCCTTCTGCTTGGCTGCGATGACAATTTTTTGTCAAATAATGCTAATCTGAATCGAGGGTTCAATTATTACTGTTACATTTAAGAGGGGGATCTATTTTAATGAGGTTCTTTTGGTAATATACTGCGTCATTATTTTTATTAAGGGTACTTTTAATTTACATTGAAGAAATAACCTGGAGACTTTTTCTTTTTTTGTTTTCAAATAATTTCTCTTGTTTTGCATAACTTTACTTATTTCTTAACTAAATTTATTCTTAAGCTTAGCATTATATAAACTTGAACTTCTGTAACGTTTAGATTCACATGTGAATAACTTATCATAACTTATCAATAACTGTGGTCTCAGTTAGGAAATTTATAAGAATAATGACAAGTTATACACTGTTATTAAAATCTTGAAAAACAATGATTTTTTAAATTAATGCTTATTTTATCATATTTGTTTTATTGTATGACAACTTTCCTGTTTGTCTGTGTGCAGGATAGTCGCTTCAATAAGGAAGTCGATGCATTAACTGGATATAAGACGAGAAGTATTCTCTGTATGCCAGTGCATGATTTCAGCGGTCAAGTTATAGGAGTCGCTCAAGCTATCAATAAAACGAGTGCTAAAGATGAACCTTTCAATGATCAAGATGAAAAGGTAACAAATTTAAGAGATATTTTAAAGTTAATTTTAATGTAACATTATACTGATTTATTTAGGTACTCTCTAACTAGCTTTATGACTTATTCATATACTTTCTTTCTTACTCGCTTCTTTCAATTAATATTACATTGATATAGCAATTGAGTAAATATTATAGCCTCCATTTCTGCTTAATACCATGTTGTTAGTAAATAAATATAGAAATTAAATAGAAAATAAATCTAATAGTTTATAAGTAGCAAATATATTACAGTTTACTATTTTGAATATTTGAGAGAACAAAACTTTATCAAGTTACAAACATTTTGCTATTATATATACTTTTAGATTTTGAAGTTTTTTTTGTATTATTGAAATTTTCATTCCATGTAATAAGTTGTTGTTGGTTTATCTTTTAAATAAGTTGGATACTAATTATAACTGATGGAGAATACTGTTCACTGGAAGCATTGTCTGGACATCTTTCACATTAGGACTTAATATAATGAGCGTGCTGTAAATTAAATTAAGCCTCACTCTCTCGGGTCTGTCCATCCATCCTAAATCTAGTTACTCTTGACTGCTTGGGAAGACAAGTTTCATTACTCTATTGCATTGTTACCCTGTAGCTTCTGCTGTTTTTTATAGGAAGACAAATAAAATTACATCTTGTAAGCCTCATTCACATTTGTGAGCTTTTCAGAGACAGTTTAATGTGATTTGTGATTTCAGTGATTTGAGACAGTTAAATCTTGCAGAATTTTCAAAACTTTTGATGGTTTATTTTTTATACAGTTTATCATTGAGAGGATTCAGAAATTGTGTTAGAACCTTATGGTTTCTTTTAAATGGATCCTATCTATTTTAGATAAATTGCATTTGATCGTCACACAACTGAACCCAATTTTTGAACACAGTTCAAAAATCAGGTTCAGTTGTGATAATCAGCAATAAATACTACATTTAATTAAGAGATAATGCCTCAGCTCAGTACTAAACCGGCTATTTTTCTTTTCTCTCTATAACTTAGAGATCAGAGTGAATAATCTTACTTTTGCAGCTTATCATGCAATTCTCTAGTTAAGACAGTCTCAACGACTGTCAGCTGTAAAGGACAACTAAATTACAGCTACTGAGAAGGTCTTAAAGATACTTACAGCTGATTAGAATTGAGCTCTTGCAGCTACAGTCACAAATATGTCTCTTATGAAGCATCCAGTCGTCTGAATACAATTGAATTTATTGCATCATCTACTTTCTCTGAAGTTACATTGATTGAGAATACTGAACGACAGACTCAGTTTTTTGTTTGTTTTTATCCTTCTGTATTTTGATGGATCACTTAAATAGGCAGTACATCATTTAGCTGTAATTTACTGTCGTCTGTGATAAACATGTTCAGTTAAGCCGCGACCAATCATTAGCTAGTTATTGATGATCCATCTAATCCACCGTGAGGAGTTCGGTTGTGTTGTGATTTATTGTAGTCACCAGAAAAGGTTTTAGGTGAGATTTATCTGCAGACATATATCTTCAAGTTTGCCAACTTTGAGAAAAATATGTAAAGACAAGAATGTTTTTTTTGACTGTAATTATAGTTTGTTAGATAAGTGAGGGAATGGGGGAATATAAGTGTTCGATATGTTAGTAAATACATATCGATGGATAGAAACATCATGGATGTTTTTCTCTTATATAAGATATTAAAGATTTTTTTGTTGAAAAGATCCTGTTGTAAGTCATACTTAAAGATTCAAAAATCATTTTTTAATAAAGAACTAAAAGTTTCTATACAGCTACTACTTGTAGTACATTATTAAATTGTAATAACAATGATGCCTGTCAATATCTGCATGGACATTTTCTGGTTGTAAATGGATACTTTAAGGATCAAAGTTGTCATTGAAATAATGACATTCTCTGTAGAGTTTTCTCTCTCAGTTCATCATATCAAGAATAAGAATTGCTGTTTACCAATGCTCTACTTGTGTAGTTGTAAATTATCTTGTGTGTGGATGATGTAAAAATCTTAAGTTGGAGTATGTTGTTAATGATTTGATATTCATTGCTTTGTTTGCTTAATACTTAAGTAACTGTCATAAAATTATTAATAGCAAGGCTTTTTTAAGTAGGAGTGCAGGTGGTTTTACAAGCAGCAGGGGGTAAGGTTTTAATTAATGGAGCTGTTAAAATAATATATAAAATAGTGAATGATGAGTTATAAATATAATTAAGTATCAATACCAGCTGACAGTTTATTGCCCAGTCGATTCATCAGTAAAATATGTAACATATTCTACAGTTTATATATTGTACAATATAAGGGGTTGATTATCAATTAGAGTTTTTTGTTTATTGTATAATATTATATGGTTGATTTTAAGCAAGCATAGTATGAATAGATTCTATTTGTTCTGAAATTCTAATTTTAAACAAATAAATGGATTCTAATACTAGTAAAAAATGAAAGGTATAAGTATACTGACATTAGAACTTAGAATAATAAAGTCTACTGATAAAGTAGTAGTGTTTTCTATAAGATAGATTTTGCGGATTTTTTGTCTTGTCATTCAAAATATTTATCTTTTTGATGTCTATTTAGGTGTTCAAGTCATATCTAGCGTTCTGTGGTATAGGCATTCACAATGCTCAGATCTTTGAAAGATCAACCCTTGAAAACAGGAGAAGTCAGGTTAGTTCATTGTAATTAAAATGATAACTAACTAATAATTATTATTCAATATTGAATATAATGCTGATCTCTTTCTATGGTATACTTTTGAAAGATAATCATACTTTAGTAATCTTTCTTTGGTGTGCTAACAATATACCAAATTGTCACGCATATAACCATCACTCGTGTATAACCCACATGCATGTATATGTATATATAACCCACATGCATGTATATGTATATATAACCCACATGCATGTATATGTATATATAACCTATGAAATTTTCAAATTTGTTAAACATTTGTATAATTCAATGATATATTCCATAAAGGCGGTTTATAATCCGAGGTTTGTGATATCTTTTGTAACCTTCGGTTATATTATGTGAAAATGTTGGTATACTATATAGTTTATGTTCTTGACTTTAAAACTAGAAATTCCTGATTTGAGTTCTGTAAAGTTCTCAGTTTAGCATCATTTGCTGCACCTTTGACATGAAATGCAATTATTAAATAAAATACTTAACAGTTTGCAGCGTTGTTTAAATCCTTATAGTGTTATGATACCTCTTAATATAATTAATGTTAACATTAACTTTGCAAAAGTTATAATTATTTTTTTTTTAGTTTAAATTTTTGAGTAAAAAATTTGTCAACGATTTGTTACGTTATTTGTTTTAATAAATACGATTTTTACGAGCTAAACTGTAGCAGTTATTAGTAATTCAGATTAAGTTTTAAATGCTTAATATTTAGATGATTATTTATGAATTACATCGAACATCTATATCCGCTTTATTAAGGTCTTGTTTAAGGTGCAACAAGTTTATGAAATACTTTTATTCATACTAAAACTCTAACATGTGATTTTATTTCAACAAATAACTACTTTGCCAGTGAGCTTCTATGTAATATTATCTAATTTAACAAGCCAGTATTAGACACCTTGCATGTATAACATTTATTAAGATATTAGTTACAATAATTAATCTTCACCTATAGCAGATATCTTTCTGCATAATCTGACTAGACAATACTATATCATATATTGAGTATAGATATAACACATTGTGTAATTATCTTAAACAGCTGTATAATAATACTTGTGACTTGTAAACAATCGGTTATCTTGTTGTGAAGAGATTGATTGATTAGTGTTTTAAATGTTTGTATACTTGGATTTATATATAGTTGGTTAGTTGTTGCTATTTAGTTGTACTACCTGAATATGCTGTGTAATGCTCTAGTTTGTCATCATTATAGTGTTAGTTTATTTAGCAATGTATTTTCTATGTATATATAGAGTCTTCCACGTTGATCCTTCGCTCTATCTCTCTGTGTTAAGTATAGTGCTCGTTATTCAGACAAACAAATCGTTATTCATAATATTATATCAATTTCTTTTCATTTATTGTATGATTTATATTAATATTCCAATGGGATAGATTTACTTCCTTAATTCTACTAATGCCATACAAAACGTTTCACCTATAATGTTTATGCTGTTACTTTGGTATGAAGATAAAGTAAACGAATATTTGATATGAATATACTGGGTATTCATTAAAAATTTGTCTTTTGTTTTAGCAAGTAAAATTGATTTTCGAGTAGAGTTCATAGAAATAAATTATATGCATACGTTAATTATTATTCGGTGTTGATTATTCATTTATCAACTGCACCCTATAGGTTTCAACTTTAAACTTTTAATGGAGTGTATTTGATGATTTATGTACAGCTTGCAGGTCTTTATGAAACTGTTTATTCATATATCATTTATTTATTTATTAACAATATTGGTTTTGTTGTAGTTACTTCTAGACTTAGCGTGGGTGATATTTGAAGAACAAAGTAATGTGGCTAATTTGATCAATAAGATCATGCTTCATACTCAGTCTTTGCTTCGTTGTGAAAGATGTCAACTATTGCTAGTCGACGAACAGAATCATGTTTGTGCATTTTTCTTTAACTTTCATTTAACTTCTGTTTAATAATCTGAAGACAATGTCCGGACTATGTTTAAGTGAACATTTGTCTAATACCACATGCTCGGGTTATAGTATTGAAAATGACATGGATTCGAATCAGTATGCTTGGGGTTAAATTATTTATAAATGAAAAAATATATATAAATATTTAATACACGCTTGATTATATGTAGACTTTAATAAGTATACCGGATTGCGCGAAAATGAACTTATGCCATACGAATAAATGTCATAAAGAGTCATTAAACTGTTTTACTTATGAAGAGTATTACTGTAATGCCTTTTAGGATAAAACATCTGGCTTTTGCAGTGTTTCACGATATATTCTCATTACTGATTGCCTAGAAGCCAGCAATACTGTAATCGATTACTTTTTCTGATAAAAGTTTTTTTTTATTGCAGAGTAAATTTTCTCAAGCATTTGATATCCAGGCGAGTGACTTTGATAATGATAATAGCTACAACAGAGAAGGGTGAGTGATCCCCAGCTGATACATTTATTTAAAACGACTAAAAAAATTATTTCTAACATGGCATTTTTATTACAATTTATTGATATTTGCTATGTAAACTGAATATTTTTATAATACGTAATTTTTCTATGCGTAGCCTTGTGCGTTCATCAAAGTTGTTTAATTGCTGTCGTTTTTTAATGAATTTATTCCTCTTATATTGCTTTCCTAGAAGAAAAACGTTCACACGGTGAGTTGAATCGACTGATGACACTTCTCGAGTGCCATTTGTGTCATTTGTATATCAGTTTCTTCTTTGTGACGCGCATGCTCAGTGTTGTGTCATTATTTTAAGTTGTTGATGATAATTTAGTTTGTAGCTAAATGTTTTGTAATTGTTGCAATGTAGTGTAATTGTTGTTAAATGTTTAGTGCAGGATGGGCAGTTCAAAGTATTATGATAATTGTAATCTATGTTTGTGTTATATAATAGGTTTCTGTCTAATGTTGACCTTAAAGTTTCTTAGTATAGAATATTATATTTTTTTCAATTTTCACACTTCAGTTGATCATTCATATGTACATTATTATTTAATTGTAATGTTTTACAAACTTTACATTGTAATATGTTTAATTATTTTTATTATCAGATAACAGTTTTAACATAAAAATTAATCAATAGGTTATTTTTAATTTACGTTTCAAAAATTATTATTAGCTAAAAATTTACATTTCAACTATAATTTATTTTTTTACACATTTTTGTTTAATTTGCAGTAAAAATCTTTTGGATAAAGTTGTTATCTTACGTTGAAATAGAAATGAATTGGTTGTGACCATCCGTTTAAAATATAAACCGTAATAATTTAAAATTTAGATAATATCCTAAATATATCTAAATTTATCAACTTTCAATTTAAAATTTAATTTTAAAAAAAGATTATTGACATAAATTGTGACATTTTTACAATATTTTTATTGTGTGATTCTTTGTGCAAAAGCTATTATTGTTTGATTGCAGACATCTAGAACCTCGATTTCCGATCAATATGAGTATCGCAGGTTATGTCGCATCAACGGGCAAGGTATGTATCTGATTCTAGGTAGTCTAATTTCTATAAGGATCAAATTTTTCATTTTGTGTGGTATATTTGAAGTAAAAGATTATTTGTGACAATTTTTAATTCTGGACAATTATTACTATTTATTTTATGAGATATGCTTTTACTTGTAGAGGTATTTTTTATTTAGGATTGATTGTGATTTTTATTTTGAAGAACTTGATCATTTTTACAGTTTAAGTAAAACAGTTATAATGTGTATTTAAATGAACACTGTTCAAATTATTTTTGTATTATTTATAAGTATAGAAGGATGCACTAGAAGGGCAATATTTAATGATGTAGAAACAAGTGATTCAGACTAGGAACACTTGTATGGTATCAAAAATTTGAATATGAGTTGAAAATGCAACTACAGACTCAGTAGTATCTAGTTGCATGTTTGCATCATTAGTGCAAGAAAGTCTCAAGTAGCAATTCTATGTCTCTGAATGCTTGCTTTGTATATAGAGTAAAACTGAAGTTGTAGTTGTGTTGACATATAATTGTAAGTTGACATATAATTATTTGCCATATTTACATATCAACATTTACATTTTTTCCCTGTGAAAGTAATTATGATATCAATCATTAAATTGTATATTAAATATTGTAGTTTGATTCGTCAAAACGGGCTAACAAATCAGTCCCGACTATTAATTCTTAGGGTTAGGGTTAGTTAGAGTTAAAGTTATTATATGAATTGACGGTGTTGTTTAATAGGGTTAATGTATTCAGTGTCATTTTGTCTGATTATCATGTTGTAGTATACTGTGTGTTATTTATTAGTAATATCTTTCTGTAGACTTTGAATATTGTGGATGCATATCAGGATGAAAGATTTGATGCATCGGTTAGTTTTGTAATTATTTTCTCTTTGTTTAATTGATGATTTTACTCATTTTTTGTTTCTTTGATACGCACTGATATTAATGAACAGTGGAGTTTCCATTATATACTTATACTTGAAGTCAACATTTATGTACATTGTACTTACACTGCAATGAAATTCAGAATATTAATTTTTGTAATCAAAATTTCAGTAGGCTACTGATATTTTTTTTCAAAGAATGAGCTACTGTTATGTTTCCATTTAAAAGCGACTGTTTTTAAATTACGCGTTTTGTTTTAAGTAGAATCAGTGTGCATATGAATTGCTTTATATAAAAAATCAAGCAGTAATGACAACTAACAATTATCAACAAGTACCCTTGGTCTAAATTCATAAGCATTAATAAATAAGCATTAATCAATCAAAATGACATTGCTCTTTCCAAAGAAATCGAATGACATCACGCTTTCTTAAATTTGTGCTAAACCAATATTTATTTTTCTTATAGTGACGCAATATTTACATTCTTCCTGTGAAAGCTTTTATTTCATTTTCTTCTTCTTTTTGTAGGTTGAGTGTGATTCAAGTTTTCGTAGCAGGAGCATATTGTGCATGCCTATAAAGAATGCACAAGGGCAAGTCATTGGGGTGGCACAACTCACAAACAAACTAGACAAAACGGCATTTAATAAAAACGATGAGAATCTCTTTGAGGTAAAGAACAATTCAATTCAATGTACAATCTCTATAGTTTGTATACTGATTGCATATATGCTTAATTGAATAATTGCTGTCATTATGTACTGCATGCACGCGCAGAGGTGCGATTAAACAAACTAACAAACACAGACTGTATTTTTAATCATGTTCTATTGCATAATGATGTTGTACTTGTAGGGATATCTTGAATTTGTATTTAAAGTTATTAGTTTATTTACTGAAATAATAGTAAAAAATATATGTTGAAATTATGATGGTAGAATTCATAAGTAAATTTATATTATTTATATGCAAATAAGTGCTTTACAACTATGCCGTTACAATATTTATATGATATATATACTTATGGGATATATATATGGTATAATATACATTATCTAATATACAGTAGGTGTAAAGTATACTAATTTAATAGGTAAGGTTACAATGAATTAATATACTCTGTATATAATTATTTCTCTTAGATAAATCGTTCATTTACCTTAAAGGTAGAAAGTACAAAATGCATTACAATGCAGAAACAGAAAGAAATATATAGTGATATATTATACTTAGTAATTAAAATGTTTCACCAGAAAATTTCTATAGAAATCTTACTTCAGCTTCTGATTGATTGAATATAATCTCTGTTAACATCAAAATAAGTGTATATCAAAATAAGGACATGTATATAAACTGTGTCTATGTTTTAATTTCTACATGTAATTTATAATTTTAATTTGTTTAATTATAAGGTATTCAAATCATGATCATTAGTAAAAAGATTACGTTTATTTCGGTTATGAACTATATCTCTAATGTAACATTATAGTTATTTCTTGTTATTTGTAAATGTGTATTTTCTTAGGCTTTTGCCATATTCTGTGGCATGGGTATAAACAACACAAGAATGTATGAGCAAGTAGTTAAAGCAATGGCCAGACAGAGTGTAGCAGTTGAAGTGCTCTCTTATCACTCAACGGCTACCATTGAAGAAGTGCAGAGAATAAAAGTACTGTGATGAAAAGTGTTGTTTTTAACATACTTTTTTATTCTTGAATGATTCTTTCTTGTCTTTTATTGTTTATATTACAGATGCAAAAAAAATCATTTTGTATTGTCATAATTGAAAAATAAAAGTCAATATTTATAGTAATTAATTAATGTATTGAAAGCCATTAGACACATGACTTTGTAAAGATTGTGCATAAAAGACTTGAATAATTGTGTAGAGAAAAAATTGCGATAGCATTTATATTTTCTCAGTTTTCATTATATCTGGTTTTGTTTAGTTAGATGACTAGACATGTAAGAAAAATCAGAACAATTAGAACATGTTATTTAATTTTCTGGCCTCTGCAGTCCTCTATTATAATAGAATTTTTTATAAGTGAAATTTCTTTCTCTTATATACTATATACATATCATTAGTATCATTATCTACTTTTTTGTTCTTATTTATCATGTCATTAACTATGTAATAATTAACTATTTTGTGCTAAATTGGCTTTTTTGTGCCAGTGTGACTTTAAGCAACCAGCAAGAAATCAGATCTAATATACGACTGTACTCATAACCAAATATTTCTTTTCATAGAAGCTAACCCAGTCTCCCTGGACAATGATAAATGTCAGTCTGGGTGACTATCAGTTCAATGACTACTACCTGGATGATGATCACACACTGAAGGCTGTCTGTAGAATGTTTCTTGATCTCAATCTTATTGAAAAGTTCCGCATACCTTACGATGTCAGTCTGCTCATTTATTTGATGCTTTAATTTCTATGTTAAAATTCTTTAAATGTAGTTTAAGTATAGTACGCAGTTTATCTCAAATTTTATTTTTTTTTCTAGTTAAAATGCATTTTTTTAATAAATTTGAGATGTTTAATGTTTTATTAGCTTTTTAATTTTATTTCATTAATTTTATCAAGTTTAGTATAGGAGGCAAGTTTCATATCGTAGTCTGTATTAGAAATTATTCTGTACTGAATGTGATACTTCATGCTTGTTGCTTGATATAAACTGTTTCCTAAATTGAAATATTTTTTACTTGTTTGTTTGTTTGAAATTTTATCACATTTTTGCCTTTTTTGCATCTTATCTCATATTTTATATGAAATAAGATGCTCATTAGGTATTTAATAATTATAATAATTACTTTTTAATATTATTTTATCCTCAAGGCTGTTATTGCAAAACTGATGCTGCTCATATCCCAATTATATCATTGTTTTGTAAAATTTATTATATTTATTAGCGCAAGAATAAATAAATGAAATTGCTCATTTATCATGAAGGTATTTTTGCGATGGCTGCTAACGGTAAAAAAGAACTATCGCGCTGTGGCGTATCATAACTGGCGACACGCTTTTAATGTCACGCAAACTATGTACGTCATGACACAGGTTAGTTAAACAAGTTATATTCGTTTAAAGTTAGTTTATTATTTAGTGGTATATTTTCTTTTATTTAATATATATTTAATATGAAGTATTATATTTTATTAATTTACTTTATTTTGTTTTATTTTATTCAACAATATACGAGTTTTTACATTATGTAATTGATAATTTAATTATATAAAATATAATTCCCTATTGTAATTTATTCTTACCGCTACAGTATATTCAGTATAATGAAGTATATTCTTTTTTAACATGATATCGTTGATAAATTTTGAGAATATTTTTCATTTTGATTTTTTTGCCAACACAGAGCATTTGTATGAAAAACGTTCTCAGTGATCTTGAGATCCTCGCGCTATTGGTCGGTTGTCTGTCACATGACCTAGATCACCGAGGCAGAAATAATCAGTTTCAGATCAAGTCAGTTGTGCTTTATTTTGAATTCAATTGCAAATTTCAGTTCTTTATTGTGGTATGAACTTTACAAGTATAGAAACAAATAAAATAACTGATTTGTTGTTGTATTTTGTTGCAAAAACTAAAAATAGTTAAAGAAATATAGTTTATCTATTGCTTTTAATAGTAACATTACATTCCATACAAGCTTCTATTTGAAGATTATTTTATTGATTTCAAACATTTATATAATTCTACACGGTGGGGCATAATTAAAGGAGCCAACTTTATTCTTTAATAACTATGGATTATTTAAAGTAATTTATTCCA
>JAQIXG010000318.1:0-35981 GCA_034700105.1 Oconnorella tubifera
GGAAGAGCAGTTAGCGGTACGGAGGATGTAAAGAAGCTTTGGTATTGCGTAAGCATTCTTCAGGAGGTAGAGGGCAGAATGAGCTGGTAGTGAAGTGATTTATAATTATATATAATTTAATATAATATATTGCAAAAATTGCAAAAATTAGACAATATTTTTTTATTATTATATGGGACCCCTGCGGAAGAACAACCGAGAGATATAACATTGTGTAGAAGTCATCGTGCTGAGACGGTCCCACTTCCTCCAACTTTCCTTGAGAAGGAAAAGAAATTGCTTCTGATCGACTTTAAGTGCCATAATTAAAAGCTATGTTTTCTTGTGTCGGTGGATGTTTTACATTACGTATATGATGTCTTCTCCTTGGTTTTAAGGATCGTGGATAAATATATTTTCAAGGATATTGAACCTAAATTAAATCTGTATGCCAAATATATAGAAATTTATAAATAATTTTTAGCAAACAGACAGCGGAATAAAAATAGATATATGAGGGAACAGCCAACATCATATCACAATATACGTGAACTTATAAAATATATCTTTTAAAGTATATCTTTTACATTATATGTTTTAAGACATACGTGACCTTTTAAAGAAGTTTAGCAAGTGAGCATTATATGATGTCATAATGCTATTGCGTCTATACTTGTAAAATAAATAATAAAAAACAAATACAGAAAGAAACTATGAATTATTTTTAATTTTCAAAGCGCAGGTATATAAAACTTTATTATTAATCCGAGTGGAACTTTCAATCACTACTCGTTTGAGATTAATATAAATGGAAATTTTTGATGTTTCCTCCATCTAATCATTACTTTACATTATTTGTGTTTATTATTTTGCTGTGTAAATTCTTTTTAGTAGATGCAGAACAAAGTTTATTATTACTATATTTTTCTGTATGTATTGTCTCTAAAAGATATAGCAAGGTATTTATATCTTGTATATAAGTTGACAAATTGTTGTAGTTTCAATACTGATGGTACTCGTATTTAATGCTTACAATATTTAGTGCAGTCTTCTGTATGCCTGCGTGTAACTTGCAGGGTGTAAGTGAATACGGCTCAGAGTTCATTTCCCCAACTCTGAGGTGTTGTGGTAACCCTAGGTCAGAGTCATTCCTTGCTGCGTCCTCACCACAGTTAGGTAGTCTCTATATGAATGCACGCATTTTGCTTTGGCTTCTTTAGTGTATTGATATGCACTCTTTCAGTTGTAAATTGTTACCTAATCTGCAAGTATTGTTATATTTGTTTTGCATGGGCATGTAGTAGTGATAGTAAATTTTATTGTACAGTGATACCAATAGTTGTAACGCCTGCGAATTCATAGACAATCTAGAGAACATTGATGCTATTGTTTTTAGTACAAATTAAATTGGTTCCATCTCTTTCTTTTCCATATCTATTTTATTCATTTACGAATATGGTTCACTTATTGCTTTTCTTGCCTACTTGAGGGGAGTTTATGTTTATCGAGTGTTACCCTGTAAGCTACGGTCTGTGACCTACAGCCTTTAAGCTACAGCCTGTGACCTACGACCTGTAAGCTACAGACTGTGACCTTTAAGCCTCTAACCTATGATCTGTAGTCTACAATCTCTGACCTACGACCTTTAAGCTACAACCCGTGACTTAGGACTTGTTACGATTTTGGCTTGGTCTATAGTGTAGTAAAGTTTTAGTTGAATTTGCCTTTCTCATTGGCGGAGAAAATACATTGTGCTTTATTTAGTGACAACCACCGCAGCCAGTTGGTATTTGGGGTCTTATCAGATCTGCACTCCGTGGAATTTATTACATTGATAGTACATATGGCCTTATCACATTTTTTATATAGTGCCCGATACAGCAGTGTACCAACAGATTACATATATTATCAGTTCTTGTATTGGTTACATGTATATACTACTTGTAAAGCTCTTTACTTCTTAGATGATATATATTGCACAATGATTTACGCTATTTCAATACTAATATAGGGAACTTGTTGTTTAAATTGTGAGCTTTAATTGGTGAATGTGTTTTGCACTTAGATGCTTGTATGTTATTTTTTCTTCTCTGAATATTTGATGAACATAAAAGATTATGCTGATTTCTTATTTGCTTCATTGCCTAATTCAGCGGTTCCCTGTGGGTCGCGACCCCAATTGGGGTCGCCTGACAATTTGTTAGGGGTTGCCTGAGACCTTCTGAGAATTAATTTTTAAATAAAAGATACGTTTTTGTGCATTGAACATGCAATGTACATTGCACAATATACACTTACAATGTAAAGTTAAACATTTTGTTCATTTGCATATTGTTTTTAAAAAATATTGAACAAAAAATATAACAAATAGTTGTGTTGGGGTTGCCACAATTTTAAAATGTTATCATTGGGGTCGCTACAACTTGGCAAATGTTATCAAGGGGTCGCAGCATCAGAAGGGTTGGGAACCGCTGCCATAATTGTTACAGATCTATGGGAATAATTTGATCTTTTTACTGCTTAGCACTAGAAGCATCGTGATTTCAAACTACCTAATAGTACCGCGAGCAGTCAATTTGACTGCTATAGCAATTACGTTGCAAATATTGCCGGATTTATCTGATGTGCCCTGGGTCTGAGAACTTGTAGCCTGAACCCCCGGTAGTAACCAGTCCCCCCCGGCTCTGACCGGGGGGTATCCCCCCCCTTCCTGGTCAAAAAATTATAACATTAAAAAATTAGCGTTTTGAATTTGACAGCATTACACTAGGCCTTGCGACCATAAGTCGTAATGGCGTCACAAATTGTCAGCATGATATATCAGAGTGACACAGAGAAAAAATTCCCCCTTGCTTGTTCTGCTGCCCCCCTTTCCTCTGCTGCCCTGGGTCATGGCCCATATTACTATTAGGTAGTAATAGTCGGCCCATAGCTAAATCCGACTCTGGTTGCAAATGTTTTAACACATGTTTAGCACATGTTTTAATTCTTTTCTTCATAATGTTATGCCATATTCATTTATCTCTTAATTTTAAATATCCAGTTACATATCTGTTGTTTTTTTGTTTTGGAAAGCTGCAAAATACAATAGTCAAACCATAAAGAAGCTCAAACCAATATCAAAGTTCTTCTGTTAGTCACTACACTTGTATATGTACTACATACTATTTATCTCAGTTTATCTCATAGGTAATGTCACCCGTCCCGTCCTCATCACCCTCCTCGACCCCCTTCCCACCCCCATCCTCTTCCTCATCCTCATCATCGGCATCACAATTGACGCACACATTCCGACGCTCAGTGTGAAATGCAGCTTCCGCAAAAAGCATTTTCTTACAATGAAAGCAACTGTTCTGTTATTGTTGCACTTGCCAACCTGAAACAACGTTTGTTGGGATTGGTCTGGTTTGCCCTGACATCTCGTGGGTGAACATGCGCAGTCAGTTGATTCCCGGGCAGCGAGCTTGATGCCAAGCTCCATGCTCGGATACCGATAAGTCTGTCGTGAGTTTCAGGATAACACCATCAGCTAGGCGTTGAGCAGCTGGGTGTGTCTTGTCGTTTCCCAGGTATGGGAAGCCATTGATCAAATATTTTGAATTCTCATCAACAGCTAACCAGAATTAATCCCGTATTTGTCTGGCCTAGATGCAATGTATTGGATCCATTTGCAGCAATCTTTTGTCGGAAATAACAATTTACTGTTCGTCCGCAAGCAATATTGTCTCCTGGTTTGTGACAGAGCACGCAGTTGTTGATGAAGCTGTTCCAAATTTGATGTCAGATGGAATTGATCAGTAGCCAGACAGAGACTTCTGGTGGATTTGATGTCAACGCATAGAAAGCGCATTATCTCATAGAATCTGTTTCTTGCCCAAAGACTGGAGGTTCCCAGATTTTGTTCCACAGATCTTTGATGCACAAGCCATTTAAAGCATATGCACCATTGAATATATCCAGTGTATCATACAGCCCATCCCCTAGAAGGTGTTAGGCCTCTGCTTCAGTAGAACGCACTACATGATAAAGCATTATTTCATGAACCAACAGTTTGAATGCTGTTGACAAATAAGTATGACGTCATCACTTTGATGTGCAAATATCATCTTCTGTTGTCTATTTTCTTCTTTATAGTCGCTACTAGTACATGCAAACCTAATAAGATATAATATACCTGAGTGATGATTCCGTGGGCAATGCCCATAATATTAATATAATAGAAATATTTCCTATTGCAGTCAAATTGACTGCCTTCGGTACTATTAGGGTGTAAGTGCTCTATCTCAAAAATTACAAGCACCCTCAGCCCCAAATTTTGTGGGCAGTAGTGGACGCAGTAGCTCATAGATGTCCTAAAATATCAGACACCCCACTCCCATTGGAGCTTTTCAATTTCAAAAACAGTCAAATTGACTGCTGCGGTGCTTCTATTGTTGGTGCTGCTTGGCTCTTTTGGATAAATCTAACATGCAAATTATTTCTTCATAGTCTTTTATATTTATTGAGAAATTGAAACACAGAAGTAGGATACTGGTAGTACATCTATTAGTGGCAATATTGTTATTGCTTATATTGCATGTTATCATTGGGATCCAATTGTTTGGTAATTTCTTACAGATACCTGGTGCATTTGAGAAAAGTCTTAGGGAGCCATTTAGACATGTAAGGTCTACAACCACACGGGGTAAAATAGATAAGAAATGGTTATATTTAGTTCTCTGCTCTAGCAGTTATAGTATTATTATTATTAGATAATGTCAGATATACAGTAAAGATTTGGTTGGCTGAATGGAAAGGATAGGATTTTTAAAAAGGCATTCATTAATATATTAGGCTTCCCACTGAACCAGTTTTTTTCAGCGATTGTATTGTAAAATGCAATCCATGCAGTTGCATTGAATGACAAATAATTAATAGTAAAGACATGCATGGCATATAATTGCTAGTTAAGAAGTTGTTACTTTTTTAATTTATGGTTAAAGAAGGTTTAAGTTCAATCATTTATTCTTATAACGCTTAAAAGAAAAATAAATGCCGGAAATTATAAGGTCGTCTTGGCTTTTTGTAACAAAACGGGTCTGTTTCAAAATTAATTTGTTTTGCAGCCCAACAAGCCATATATTAACAAAACAAGACGATGCTACAAAATATTGTGCTCGTCCCTATAGTGTATACATGGAATTTATATTTATAAGTGATTTTCACAGATTTTGTTTGCATGTTTATTTATTAAATTATTTTTATCTCAGATCATATGTAGACATCCTATATAGGATATTGTATACAAGAGATCCTATAGGATGTCTATAACTAAATTTTTAAATGTTGATAAATTCTTAAGAATGATAAATATGACACTTTTTGATGTACAATATTTAAGATGTGATAGACATAATGCTTAGAACTATAGAATGTTCCCGCTAACTTCTAGAAAAATTCTTTTTAGTTAAGTGTATATGCTGTAATGCTGTATTCGTACTTATAAGCATGTTGTTTAAGATTTACATCAATTTACTTTATATATTATTAGATTAAGGTTTTTAGAATATTGATTTGTATTAACATAGTTTATGCTGTGCACATGTAGGAAGTCAATATAACAATTTAACAGAATCCAGTAGTAATTCTAAATATGTATTATATTTAGTTGAAAGTAATGAAATTACAACGTTTCTTGCTCAACAGCCTTTAGAATGTAAATACATTGATTCTACGTGTAGATTACATTCTTATACAATGCGATATTTGACAAAGTTGTTTTGGTACATTTATTCTTTCTTTAACAAGTTAGCATCCGTACATGTTTTCTTTTTATTATCATATATCGTTGCAATTTTTAATTAAAATTTCTACATAAACAACACTCTCCGCCTCTCTCATCTTATTTTTACTGCCATATTAGCGATAAGTTGATAACATTGTTCTATTGGTTCAGTTTTGTCATAAAGTCATCTATCTGATGAGATTTTTATGATAGATAACAATTAGAGAGACTTAACTTTCATTCAATGTAACAAATTGCGAACTTTGTGATTAAATAACAGAAAAACTGTACTTTGAAAAAGATGTCAATATTTACTGGACAGCTTATAAATTCACTTAATAAATATGATTTTGTTCATTATTGATTGATTTTTAATTGAGGTGGGAGTCAGTATTATGAATCCTTCATTTCTATATTTTATTTCTGGTGATTTTTATGTAATTTGTTAGAATTATTATTAGATTATTAATTATTGCTAAACGTTATCCAACCTTGATAATAAGGCTAGAGATTTATAGAACTGCTACTCATACTGAGGAGTACTTGTGTCAGATAATAACATTTATATGAGTTTGTTGAATGCTTTATATTTCAGTTTTTCTAAAAGAGCCACAGTTGCAGGGGAGGAAGAAAAGAAACAGACTGGCTACTGGTAGAAAAGGTCTGCATTGTCTTATGTGTCTTAGTTTTATACATTTCATATTAGAACAAGTCTACTGGATATATCTCTAATAGTGATGATACGTTTTGTAGAACAATCACTATATTAAAAAACAAGGAAGGAAATGATTTATTTACAGTAAAGCTATAAATTAAAATGGCAAAGTTGTATCAAATTATTTCTAGAAATTGTTAGTGGTTTTTATTGTTGTATTGTTATTAATTATTATTATTGACTTGTAAGATTTATTATAGTACACAGATGAAATATGAGTTGAAGCGTTATGCTTCATTTAATCTAAACAAATAATATATTGTGTAGTAAACTGCATCCATTTAGTACGTGCTTTCTGTTCACAACATCATCATCATTGTGATGTCATTATTTGATAATTAAATATAAATAATATTTAATTATTTCATTGTGACCAATGTATTTTATGCTGATGTGACTTTAAGCAATAAAGAAGAAATTAATTGAAATATGTTCAGTCTATATCTTAAATGATGATCTTTACAAATATGATCTCCTGCCAACAGGAGGATATTCAGATATATGATATGTTGCTCTCTTACACTTTGATCCCATCTCTTATTTTACATAAGTTTTGTCCTTTATCAGTAGATTCACATCGTGAGCCAAAAATCCAGAGAAGACGTAAATCTTCCTCACCACAAGCAAGATCAGGTAACTAGATCAATACCAGCATTACATATAGGCTTTCTTCAATAAGGGACAAATGGGAGAACAGATAAAAGTAGACATTAGACATAAATAAATAAGTAAATATAGTCTGGTAGCCAAGTACAAAAGCGTGCAATATTGACCCCACATGGTTTTATGATGGATTTAGCATACTTGAGTTATATAGATGACATAACTGAAGGGTGCCATGCTGTCACCCTTCAGCATTTTTAATTAGAGACAAAAATACAAAATGGCTGCCCACGCGTTATCCCAGAACATTTAGATCTTAATATCTTTGCTGTTATATGTCTCACTAACATGTTTAATACCTTAAATGAAAGGTAAATAAAAGCCAGACAAATATGTTCACACATGAAACCTGTATGATGCGAGTCTGAATCACATGTTTTGTGAAAATATCCCTTTTGTCCACTGTAATATTAGTGTAATTTTTATTTTTATCAGCATGTCACCCTTCAGTTATGTCATCTGTATGACCCAAGTATGCTAATTCCATCATATACTTATATGGGATCAAAATTGCATGCTTTTGTGAAAATACTGTATTTGGCAACTGGACTAATAAGGTTTGAGTTACTGAGAAAGAAAGAGCTTATTGACTTACTGCAGTGAACAGTTTGTTTTAATAGATTAATGACAATGTTTGGGAATATGTTTAGAGAAGTAATAGTTGAGTGATTAGTACAGTGAATCATATTGGCTAAATAATCTGAGCACTTTATTGAGAATTAAATTAGCATCATTCTTTAGTTAGGTGCTTAATGTATGTCTTTAGTTTTATAATATAAAGGATGAGCAGAATGCTAGAGTGTGAAAGTTAATGAATACAATGAGATCTTAGTTATTGCTATGTTATTTCTCTGTGTTATCAGTTGATTTACGTGAGCCACAGTTACAGTATAGGAAGAGATCAGCAATGAGAGGATCTCCAGGTTAACTAAAAACAGATCTTTAGTTTTCTTATTGTTTATTTATTTATATTGAATTTTGTTCTATTTATTCAAAGAAAATTATTATTTTATTTCTTATATTTCTGAACATGGTAACTTAGATGGTAGAATATCTTTCTACCAGTCAGTAGGTTATGGCTTCTAAGCTCAGTTGATAACTAATGCACAAATGTTGGACAACTGCAATTACTGCAACCGCATGACATTACTTTTGACCAGACGTTTCATATTCTGGGGCAGTGTGCTAGTGATTGCATCATGTCTCTGCAGGGACAGATGTGTCTATGAATTATGGCAATAATCGGCATTATTGGCTAGATGTAGTCATATAATATTTGCTTGCGATTGTACTTTGGTTTTTGTTGAAGCGCCTTATTCTAACCTCCATTCTCTGTTGACAGATGAAGGTAGAGTGAGTAGAGAGCCGTCCATACAGAGTCGTAGACGTGCGACAGACTCCCATCAATCAGTCACTGCTCCGTGGGATAATGACAGTGCAGGAGAGTTTATCTTGCTGGGTAATCAGGAGAAGTTTGCTGACAATGTCAGATACAGAGTCAGAGCTAAGTCTGCCATGGTATACACGCGTTCATGCTTTTTCTCTTTTCAATTTTTTGTTTACATTATTATAGGATTTGAGTTGTGATTCTTTTTAAATTATCCAATCATTACACAATTATATTGTTTTTGTTTGTTATTATTATCCCTTAGGGACACTATTCTGACATGAATGCTGGCATTGCTCCCTCAAGTCATCAGGATGTGACCAGCAATGAAAATGTCAAGAGAAAGAAAGAGGAGCAAGAGTTGAGAGATATGAGACATCAAGAGTTTCTGAAGAGAAATGAACATCAGAGCAACTTGAAGTCAGATGACATTAGATCTGGAGATCAAGTTAGATCTAAGTTAAGTACAGATCTAAGAGAGAAAGTCAGAGATGAGATGAGATCCAAGGATCATGAGGGAAGATCAAAAGAAAGAAGTATGAATGATGAAGATCATAAGTCATACAATAAATATAGATCACATAGTGCAGAGAGAGATAACTATACTAAGTCATCATCACATGAGAGAGACAAGATGCTTGATAACCATATGAATGGTGTTAGAGATGACGTGATACAGCCACCTGCACCTAAAGTCAATGTTGACACAGGCAAGCAAATGAGTGAGCCACAGTCTAAGGTGTGCTTTAATGCAAACAGCAAACCTGACTATAAGAAAATAGATGCAGGCGTGTGGAGAGATGAAGACAGTAGAGCTTTGAGGAGAGAAGATAGGATTAGATATGGGAGGGATATTATTGATAAGGAAATAGAGGTGAAAGATAAGATTTTAACTGAGGGCAAATTGGAGAATCTGAAGAAAAGGAATTTGATTGAAAAAGAGAAAAAGTTGAATGATGCTGTTTCGCAAAGAAAAGAAAATATTCCGCTGGAATCAAGAGATGTAAGAGTGGAAGATTTGAAAGGAATTAGAAAAGCAGGAGATAATAGAGTGAGAGAGAGGAAAGAGGGAGAGAGAGAAGTGAAGGGTTTAAAGAACTGGAATGAGAATAGGAATAGAGAGAAGGACGAAAGGAGAGAGAGATTAAGAGAATGGAACAGAGAGAGGGAGGAGAATAGAGAGAGAGAGAAGAAGAATGAGAAAGAGAGGAAGAGAGAGACAGAGAGAGTGAATGAAGGTAGAGGTGAGCGCAATGCTGCGGGTGTTGCATCATACAAGAGAGAGAACAGAGAGTACGGGATGCAAGGTCCAGCACAGCAATATGTGAGAGACAGAAAGAGAGTGGACAGGATAGCTAGGAATGACTTGGGACTAGTTGAGAGGCATGGGAAGCAGGAAGATAGGGAGGTAGGTAAGGAAGAGGGAGAGAGGAACAGAGAGGCGGAGAGGAAAAGAGAGAGAGGGAAGAAAGAGCATAAAGAACTGAAAACTGTCCATGGAACTCAGAAAGAGTCTATTGATACAAATCTTGTAAGTTGTGTATATTCTCACTCTATATACTACATTCTATAGTTTGTGTATGTACCTTGGATGAATAATGTTTTAGTTTTCTAAATGTCACACGTTATGACTAGTCATTGTTTTAAGTTTTGATTCATGTTCTTGATAAGAATCACCCACAGTGCTTAATTGGTTGTTATCGTATTCATTAAGTTAGACATGTATAATTGTTTTTTCTGAGTTTTCTTTTACATTTTGTTTTACCCGAAATAGTTTGACTTGTTCTTTAAATATTCTTGTCTTTATTCTTCTATAAAGCTATTATGTTTCTTTATTATCAGCCTAGCAGCGCAGTAGTGCCCACAAGCCATCAGACCAGTCAGCCTGATGATGCTAGCAGGAGGGATAACGAGCAAGCGGGCAGGCTATTTAGCCGGGGTGGACTGGGCAGAAGAGGCTCAGAATATCAGAGGCAGTATCAGTGGAAACAGTTAAGTAGCAAGGACGAGAGTTCTGCTGCTACTGCTGCTGCTGCTACTGACTCTACAGCTGCTGGGGCCTCAGCTGCTGCACCAGTGAAACATGTATTAAACTATTTATTGTCTCTCTGTATTCACTGACTGTCACGGATAGTTGTAATTGTTTGTTGTCTTACTGATTGACTGGTATCTTATACAGATAGATTTGCTGATTAATAGTTGAGATAAAATTTAATTTTATCAAAGCTTATAACATAAAAAATTATAAAATAAAAGCTTGACAATAACCAAGATGAGTCTTGCGTGCTCTTTTGTAAATCTTTGTATGCTATTTTTGTGTGTGTATTTTGGATATTTTGTGTACAGTAAGATGATGTTATTGACTGACTTGCTCAAGTGATAACTAATGTAATGTGCATCCAATGTAGTTATTATAAAACTGGAATTAGATAATTTTAAGTTTTTCTATAAACTCAACATGTAAATGGTATAGCATTGACATTGTTGAGTTCATGCAAAAACTTAAAATGCACATTACATTAGTTATCACTTGAGCAAGTTAGTCAATAACATCATCTTATTGTATACAAAATATTCAAAATACAAAAATAGTCTACGAAAGATTGTACACATGACTTGTATTAGTGTTGTTGTAAGTCTTCTTTTTATAACATCGACTGACAAACAAGTTGCACTGTTTGTAGATTGGAAATAGGGTTCATCAATCAGCTGCTGTTGATCAGCTGCAGCCTCCGGTGGGCAGTAAGTTTGTGTCAGACAGTGAGTACAGATCACAATATAGACATTGGACTAAGCCAGTCAGTGGTCGTACAAGTGATGATCAAGTAGAACATGCAGCAAAACACAAGGTAAAGTACTGATCCATTAATGAACCTCTAGGTTCATCTTTTGAGTCGGCGTATATAAAAACAACATAACTTGCTGCACCCTTTAGTAAGTTCTTTAGATATCATGTTTGAACTTTTTATATATAATTTAAATAAATATTTCTTTAAATTTAATAATTTTTTTTAATTTGTTTTCTTTTGAATCTAAGGAATGAAAATTAATGAATTTGTATATTTATAAGTGAAGCTAATCAGTTATGCTGATGTACCTTTCTCTTAAGTGACATTGCGAGTAAGGTACATCAGCAATAATGATAGAGGGGGAGAGAGTTTAGTCATTATTTTATTTCCTAGTATTTTATCTTTTATAGATTCAGAGAAGCAAAAGTTTAAAAGGTAAACCTAATGAAGACACTTCTTCTTGATATATTTCAAGTTTTACAATGATCATTATTTTATACAGACAGTATATCTTGTATATTTATTTAAGCCTTTTGTTATATTTCAGTCATTTTTGAGATGAAATCTTAATAATACTCATCACACTTTATTATATTAGATGTCATCATAGTCTGGTAGTTTTTATTTAGAATAAACTCAATTCGCAATATTATATGTTATATACTGATACACGCATTACAGGTACATTTATTTTGTTATGTTAAATGTAAATATATACTACCCATGTATGACTGGTAGAACTGGAGTCAGACAGAAGACATAAGGATATGATCGGTGAACAGTTGACATCTGCTCCTGTACATAGATCACTGGATAATGGAGATATTTTATTGAGATCAATGCAAACTAAAAGGTCTAACATTGATCTAGTATTATCATCATGTCATTATATTCTATATATCTCAATCTCTCTTCTTTACATACAAGATTTCATTATCAATCGCAACATGCTTGTCATTGGATTCTGTTGCTGGCCTCTATTGAAACTTTCTAATTTTAGTTTTGAGCGTCTTTTCTAAATATATCTATATACCATAATAGTTTCTCCTTCTTTTAAGATTGGCATGAATTTTCATCTTAAAAAAAGTCAAAAATGAAAGAAATATTCAATGGAAAACAATGAAACAAAAAATTCATTTTGTCAGTGAATCTCAAGCAAATTTATTAAAAGATAATGGATATATTTTTAAGATGAATCTTCCTACAGACAAATGGTTCTAAGACAAACTGTCCGAGATGAACCGTCCTGGGACGAATAGTCCGACACTAATACTGCTCAATACAATTCTGTTGTAAGACTATTTGATTTATCATAAATCCTGCTAGTTATATGTTTTATGCAGCAGTAGACGTCGTTATAAGTCAGAGTATGCGAGTAACTTTCAGTCGCCTTGGATGTCTAGAAGTTTATCTGACAGCAAGCCATCTGTCAGTAGTCACAGGGTATAGAACATTCTTCTCTACATATCTCAATCATTTATCTCTTTATAGTGATGACTAATTGAATATATCTTTAGATTATTACTATTGCTGCATAATGTATAACAGCTCTATATTGTCTAGTAAATTTCTTGGTAGCTTTATTTAATTGTTCTAGTTATATATATGCCTCTTTACTAATTTATTGTTGATTTAAAAGCGTCCGTGTATTCCTTTATGACACTGAAATCAGGTGTTGAATTAACCACTGATAATATTTCAACTTAATTCTTTAAATCAGTGGATTTATGGCTTATTTATTAACTAATTGATTGATTGCACTCCCAGCAAGCAGGCTCGCAGTCAGCCTTGGACCCTTCCTCCCTGACTGAGTGGTACACTGAAGTGTTGCAGCTACGTCGTAGTGCTGATGAGTACAGACGTAGAGCTCTAGGCTCTCATTTCTCTGCTGACCACCTAGTTCAGCTACAGGCCAGCAATGCACAGCTGTGGGAGGATGTGTCTAGTAGCTTGGGGGGCGGAGTTAGTGGGAGGGAAGAGCTAGCGGAGGGGAGTAATGTCGAGAGAGGGGGTGGAAGAGATAAGAAAGATAAAGGGTTAAGATCTATTTATTTTGGATTTATATTATTAGAATTCATTTGATTTAGGGATGGATATCTATAATTTGAACATTTGTACATACGTATGGATCCGATACATATGTACCCTTCCTGGACCAGGCATCAGTCTAAGATAAACTAAGCAAGAATGTAAGAAAAACATATGAGAGCCATTTTTTTATGTTTGACATTTCTTAGACTTGTGAACTCGTCGTGGATTGCAACTTTGATGTAGAAAGTTTCAAAATTCCTTCCGAGTTAAAATATTTCTTTAGCTTTGTTTTTTGAATCGACGCCTTGATTGTTTTGTCAGTTGTTGTAAGAATACGGTAAAAAATTACAATTAATTGAAATTAAAAGTGTGTTATGTTTGTAATCCACCTCTTTATTAAGGTGGTAGATTTTTACTTTCATTATAATGCAGAAATTATTTTAATAAATATTATGCCATTTTTATTTGTTGCATAAACTAATTTATATCTCAGCTATAGTATGAACATTGTCTAGAGAAGCGAGTGAAGCCATAAATAGAGAGAGAAGAGAAGAGGACAGAGAGAGAGGTGAAAGAGTCGGTCAGCATTATCCCAGTAATAAGAAGACCTCTACTAGACCTTTAGCACGTGACATTAGACATGATGTGGAAGCGCACAAAGATCGGCATAGAAACAAATATCCTCCTCATGAGACAAGAGATGTTAGGCATCATCATGATTTAGAGTCACATGACACTCATGCCTTTAGAAGTATTGATTCACAGAATGCTTTCAATAGAAATTCTAGATCTCAAAATATTGAATTGAAAGATGAAGATTTGAGAAATGTCAATCGACAAGATTTAGGGTCGAAATATTTGAGAGCCAATGAAAACAATGATGCTGTAAGACCTAGAGATGTGGGTCCTAGGGACATTGGGCCTAGAAATATGGGGCCTAGAGAGGTGGGGCCTAAAGACATTGGGCCTAGAGATGTGGGGCCTAGAGATGTGGGGCATAGAGATGTGGGGCCTAGAGAGTTGGGGCATAGAGAGTCGGGGCATAGAGAGGTGGGACCTAGAGACATTGGGCCTAGAAATGTGGGGCGTAGAGATATGGGGTCTAGAGAGTCGGGGCATAGAGATGTGGGGCCTAGAGATGTGGGGCCTAGAGATGTGGGGCCTAGAGACATAGGGCTTAGAAGTGTTCCATCACATGACAGTAGGTATCCTCCTACGCATCAAACTTGGACATCAAAGGATGACTTGGATCTGTCAGATGACGACTACTCTAGTACAGATGCACCAGGTGAGAGACTGAAGACTGTAAGGTGATTAACAAGTAACATTATATATTGTTATTTGTAAGCTGGCCAAATGTGAAGATTTTCATTGAAATTTTTTTCTTGCTCACTTTCACTTTCACTCTTTCTATTCTTCTATATTTCTCTCTTATATTTATTTATCTCTATCTCTTTCCTATCTCTCTCCTCTCTCTTTCTCTCTATCTCTCTCTCTCTCTCTCTCTCTCTCTCTCGCTCTTTCTCTCTCAAATTTCTAACAGAAATCTTATATAAAATTGATATATATTTCAGCTATACCCAAGCAATCCATGTCAGCTCACATGACTGACAGAGGCACTCTTACTACTCCATCACTCACAGCTACCAACAAGGTACTAATGCATTACTATCATTGTTCGTATTTGTAATATCATTCTTTGTTGTACAAAGCATTTATGACAATTACGGATCATTTTATTCCATTATTTGCGTATATTTTTAAAACGAGCGCAAATTGCTACATATGTATGGATCCGATACACCATCTGGTACCCGGCATAACGGATCAAATTATTTGACTATTGTACCAATTAAAAAATATAACTCCAGATGTCAATGTAGTTATGTTATTAGGTATGTAGGGATGTATGTATTGAATAGACTCGGATAGAGTTGATAGCTATTGATGGATGGATGAATCTTTGCTATCATCTAGAATACTGTATATGTTTGATGATTGTCTACCTTGTAGCTTTCTTCTACGTCTGCGTCTGTCAAACTAATGACACACGGACTTCCAACACGTGACACACATGACATAATTGATTACATTCCATTCTCCACCGCTCCGTCACATCGTGCCACTAATCAGTCATATCTATCTGGCACTGCGCCAGCTGGACTCATGCCAACTCATGGCAAAGTTTCAAGTGGCAACTTGCCAGCCAGTGTAAAACAGCCGAGTCATACTGCTAAATCTTACATCAGTTATGAAGGGAGCGGAGAGCCAGCCAGACAGTTGAGTGATGATGTGACAGATTACCAGACCAGTGACAGAGCAGGCAGGAAACAGACGAGTGAATTAGAAAATAGGAACCTAAAGCCCGAAGTGACATCGACCAATAGGAGCACTAATTATAAATCAGGTTTGTCTGCTATTTATAACTATTTTCATGACAGTTCGATGGCCAGTCAGACATATATTGAGTGTGGCAAAGGTTTATTGTACTTTTTTATAACAAAAATTACTTAAATCAATTTAGTCTTTTATTTAATTCTGCGTATTTGAATGTATGATCTTTTTCAGTGGCAACATATATAATTATTATAATTCAGATTTGATTATAATTGCATAATAAAAGATATTAATAAGTACGTGTCTTAATTTTAGTGTTTCATTTAAAGTTTAATATAATATTTAATGAATGCGTTTTATTAAATATTTTGTTTAACATTTATAATTATTAATGTTAAATAACATACAGTGGAAGTTTGAGTCCGCATTCAAGAGTTTAATTATAATTAACCTCTTGAATGCGGACTCATGCAGAGAGCTCTGTTATTATTTGACGATATAATAACTTGTAGAGTCATGCAATGACTTCATGTCATCTCATCTTACTTTGCTTTAATGCATTTCCCATTTCTTCAGCTATCAACAATTACTCCACAATTTATTTTTCTCAATTATTAAGAACCTACAATAACTGTTTATTAAATAAATTTCATCAGTGCTTTCCATCCTGATAAAATTGAACCATAATACATCAGTGACTAGAGTGACAGATTATTTGTTGATGTCATCAGATGACATGAGACACGGACATTATGAGTCAGATGACATGTTGTCAGTGTCAGCTAGGTCTCTGGCATCCAGTTGTTCCCTGGCGTCTGAGGTGCTGGCACGTGCACGTGACAGACGCAATGAGTTCTGGTCGCAACATTAAAGATGATGACGTCTTTTACAATCAACAACGCTTGAGATTAGTAGAGCTGTGCCAATTGATGTATAAAGATGACATAAATGGTCCCAGTAGGCCTATGTTTTTTTATAAACATATCATAGAGCTATGCTTACCGAAGTTATGCCAACACAAAATTTCATGAATTTGTGTGATTATGAAACATGTTATATGGCATGTGATATGATTAGTTAAGTAGATTATATATAGGATTCATGCTAAATCATTTCTATGCATGTAATGCAGTATCTATACAAGCAATTATTTGACAACACGTGGCCACGATATTGTTATTATGTATTATTCTGCATGTCTAAGTAATATAACTCTGATGATTGTTACTGATGATGATTTTACTTGATTGGGTCGTTGCAATTAATGAGCAATTCTTGATTTTTTTACTTCATTTATTAGTATTAGTTTGCTTCGTATTTTAGTAGTTTTTGTTGTTTTATCTCCAACTAAAGTTTCTGCAGAATATTAAAGATGCAAGAACGTTTTATAAGCAATTAATAAAACTAACTCTAGGCACAGCTGAGAGACGCTCTCCCCCCCCCCCATTTTCTCCTTTATCTGTGCTTCAGTTATTATCCTTTTCTTTTATTAAAGAAACTATGATGATGAATTGTTAAGGTTTGAAGAAGATAGAGAATTTGTGATCTTTGCTAGTTGTTTGTTATGGCATGGGTTGACTGTAAATGATGACTGCATGCATAAGGGTATAACTCTTAACATAAAATAGTATTTTTATTCTTTAATAGACATTTTATTTGACAGCTATTTTTATGTATTTCAAAGCAGTGCAAAAATTGTCAAGTAACATTGAGATCAAGTAACGTATCTTTCTATTGTAAAGGCAAGAAGTGTGTCACTTCTTGTCCAAATGTTAAATCTTGAGCTAAAATATAGAAAAGGAAATAAAATAAGAAGTGTGTCATTTCTTATTTTGTTCATACTTTGTGTTTTTCTATATTTTAGCTCAGTGGTTTTTATTATTACACAGTGTTTAGAGTTTTTTATTTTAGCTTCTGAGGATTAATGTTACACTTATTAGTTAATGGTATGTAGTTAACTCTTAGTGATTAAATATTCTTTTATAATTGTCAGAACATTAGTATGTGCTCTGTTTTATAATCTTTGCCTTGTTTTCATTCAACAAATTTCACTTGGTTAGTTTGATAAATTGAATTTTATAAAATTTAATATAAATTCGGTTATTTCGCAATTGAATTAATTTATAAAGAAAGGATTTTGTTCTTGTATTGAACTATTTACAAGTGATTTTCAAAACGTTTAATTAGAACATTTAATTGGTCTGATTTTAAAAATGGCACTTTATACTGTATACGAAGATATTTAGATATTCACTTAACATGTGCACATTCTTTTTTACTGTGTGTATATATTGCTTCCACATAAGCAAGTCGACAGATTTGTGAGATTTTATTCCTTTTTGATTTTATGGTTATCTAATAAATCAAATATATTATATTTCAATGTGTTTAATATTGATTACCCGCCAGAAAGCCGCGTAATTTTTGGTTTAAATTACACCCACAACCTTCACCCACACAATCTATACGACCCCCCCCCTCCCGAAGTCTGGTTACATCAAGAGTGAAAAGAAATACTTGGCATACAGCGGATATAACATATATAAAGTTTTCCTTGCAACCCCATCGCCAGCATCCACACCCTCCCCATCTATCTACACCCAAAGCCAAATCTTAAACTTAAAGTGTAACGTCGAGATACGATGTTACAGACGTCCCTCAGTATCAGGAAAGACCACACATGCTCCACCCAAGCAGTGAGGACAAACCATCAACTGAGAGAGGAAACCATTTAGCAGAGCGAAATCAGTCCGTAAAAAATATAGGGTGGAGAAAGATAAGTTTAAGATGAGAATGAAAGAAAAGAATTAACTGTGTGATTGGTGGCCAACATCATTTAACATTATAGACAACAACTCTAGCTAGAGAATTTGAACCAACTGCAGACATTTAATATAAAACCCTCGAAACTATATATTAATATATGGTTTCAAGGGTTTGCTATCAATCGTCTGCAGTTGATCCAAATTCTCCAGATTTTTACCTCGAATTTAGATGATCAGTAAGTCAATTCAGGGTTTGATAATATCAAACCCTGAATTGACTCTAACTGATCATCTAAATTCAAGGAAAAAATCTGGTTTCTCTCTTGATATATGTTTTGTGCATCTTGTTTGAGCGAATGAAATATTTATTACAAATAAAATATTTATATAACACAAATAAAAGCTTTATTATGTCAACAAACAATCACATTAAATATTTCTTTCGATTCAAATGATCACATAGAATATTAACCCTTTCTTAAACGTAAGTTCATCAGTTTTTATACTATAATTAACAGTTTACCCATTGTATATACAGCATTTAAAAATAATATAATAATACAATAATATGTACATTATGATAATCATGTTACCCCATTTTAAATTTATCCTGCGCTGGAAAATTAGAAAAAATGATGCCCATGAATTACTGGGTATAATTCACTTATTGCTGGTAAAAATTATTAAAAAATTATTTAATTTTTTTCGGTTGTAATGTGGTTTATGGTTTTTTATCGTATAAATTCAGAGTGTTCAGAATAATTTTATGACATTTTGGAATAATAGCATCATTGAATAATGGCATCATAAGTTGCCTCCAATTTATCACTTGGCTGAGAATGCAAATTTATGACCCTCATTAGTATGTCATTTTTATTGTTCTCTCACCATAAAGTATTTAAGAACAAAATATTCACTAAAATGAAGACAACTTATTTCAACTGTTCAGCGTTATTGGATGTAGAAAATGAATACTGTATAGTTCTAGACGAGCTATGATGGAGTGCAGTGTACATGTGTGTCTCCACACGATCCTCTCACTGTCGCTCCTCTGTCTATCAACTCACGGATCCAGTCAGTCCCACAGCGACACTGATGAATATCTCCAGCCCAGATGTTCAACTTTTCAAAGTTCATTTCTACAAAGTTACAAGTTACTGTAGGGTATTGTTTTTGTTGTTCATTTATTTTGTGATATAATGATATCAGCCAAGAGCCGAAAGTTTCACAGAACCTCTCATGTCAAAAATGAGTCCTCGTGTGGTTAGGACTCTGAAGGATAGATGGCTGAGTAAATAGCAATAAATGCCATGAATGCATTGACCTTTATTTCAAGGCCACTATAATGTAGTCAGATGATGACATAGTCATAAACATTTAATTTAGAGAATTATTTGATAAGCATATAAATTAGTGCACACTTCTACTGACACCATATTGCATCAAATAAATATTTTCTGTATTTATTTGATGCAATATGCATCAAATTAATTATTAACGGCTTACTTGTATTAAAAAGATCGATAGTAAATCCTCTGAAGTCTTTGACATCTTGAATTGACAGATGACGTAGACTTCTCAATGTCCTGAATGTCCCACTTGGTAAATGCTTCCTGGCAATAGAACCGAACCAAAGATTCTTTAATCTGCCAAGTCCTCGTAGCGTTGAGTTGTTGATGCTCATGTTACGAGTGATGTCCAACCACAGTGAGCTGAGTTGTCGCAGGTCAGCAAATGTTGAATTGTTTAAAACAAGTAAAGGATTTTGATCCAGACGAAGATTGCTTAATTCTACAGTTGTAAAGCATAATATTTAAGATATAATTTTAATCATTAAAATTTTATCTTAAAAATTATATAGAATTATATACAATACCGACAGAGTAAAATAAAAATAATACAGTGAAAAAGAAAGTAGAAAGTTTTTAAAAATAAAATGAAACGCATCCTTTTAAAAAAGTAAAAAATGTTTAATAACATGGAGGTATAATAATTGACAAAATATTAAGTAGAATTATATGCAGAGAACACATAAACATGTTATGTTTTGTTTTGTTATGTTGTGATGTGTTGTGCTATTTTCAATTAGTATATTTTTAGTAAAAATGACACAAGATATATAATTATAATATTAAAGAATAAAACAAACAATTATTAACAATTTGTAAATGTGTAAGCATCATTTAAAGCAATTAATAAATCAAATCAAATATAGGAAAAACAGGCAGAAAATGATGTATAATTTTTTTTAATAAAGTATAACTATAGCTTTAAAACTTATCTGCTTTAAATTGAGATTTAAAATTAATTTTAAGTCATATGATAAAAAAATATTAAAAAACAATACCAACATAGTAACACAATCCATTGCATATTGCTTATGCTATTATTGAATAGTGTTACGCTGTATCACATTCTACTTACTATTAAATTCTTTGAACATATTCCTGGATACAAGATGTAAAAGATTGGAGCGAAGTTCAAGCCATCTAAGGCCACTCAGTGAGTTGAACGCGCCGGGTGCGATACCATGAATAAAGTTATCGGACAGATCCAGTTTTTCTAGTCGTGACAATTTATCGAACATACCCACACTTAGTAGTGAGAGTTCGTTTTTAGATAAAACCAGTTCTCGCAGCAGAGAGAGATCTTGAAAGGCTCCCGGGTAGATGCGCTTGATTTTATTGCTTTGAAGATAAAGATGAGTCAACTTTTTATTACGTACAAGATCCTGATGAAAATAGATTGACAAATAATGTATGTTTTATTTAATAAATAATAAATGTTCTTTAAAAAAGAACATTTTAATAAATATTCTTCTTATTTTTTTACCAAATCTATATAATTATAATTTCAATATGAATTTCGGTCTTTAAATAATGTTTTAATATTGAAATAAATAATATCTATTTTAGAACAAACCAATTTATTAACAAGAAACAAAAAATTAAATTAAATTAAAAGTGCAGTGAGTATAATAGCAGAGAAAGATATTGCCCTTTGTAAAGTTGATCAAATGTTTAGTGCACATTTTAAACATTAAGAGTTTCAATGACAGTACAATCACAACAGAGTAACATTAAGTTCAACGTCTAGATTACAACAACGATGTCGAAAACGTAGCGGTTTAAGCGTCTTACTAAAGGGTGCAGCTAGTTAGAGAAATAGTGATCTATCTAAGTTTGGATTTAGCTTTGAAGATTTTGCTGCCATCAGGTGAATAAAGATTTAAGAGTTTCTTTGCTTCGTTAAAAATGACTCCTGAGCATTATTAATTTAACATGCATTCGAACATAGCAATCAATAATAAAGTTTAACATCATATAGCCTGGCAGTTATTTATAAAAATGTAAAAAAGTTACATATTTTAAGAACATTTTTAAAAATCTAAACATGTTTGACACTACAAAGGAAAAACAGATATTATTTGGCTCCTTGCATAGAAAATTAAGTAAATGATCAATATATTCTGTCAAGGATCATAGTGTGGATACAAAATTTAAAAAGTATTAATATACCAATGATCATGCTGTATGCAGCTCACGAAAGATCGCGATATGATTTTGATAATTTGGCATCTCTGTTCTCTGATTATTAAGTTTGTTTTTGTCCAGCATGCATTATAATTTATACCTTTCTTCTAATTGTCCGAAGTCTGTTGTCTTCCAGATGGAGTGTGCCCAGGTTTGACAGAAGAGATATAGCAGGAGGAATGCGAGCCAGACCACAGTCGCTGAACACCAACACCTGCACAAATTAATTCGAATTTTATAAGACTATATGCAGCATTACTTTAAAACAATTAAAAGAATAACAATAATTAAAAATGGGAATTAAAGGTTCAGTAAAATGCAAGGACAGAATTTTAACCACTAGACGAATAAACAGTCTATGTTAGTAGCATCATGAAAAGAAAATAGAAAAGACATCTGGCTAATGCAGCAATTCTATTTGAAAAATTGTAATCTAAAGGCAAAACAAACCTGTAGGATAACTTGCAGTCCAATAAAGGCATCATCAGCACATCCATTCTTCGCAAGTTTATTTCCAGATAAATCTAACGCTTTAGTTCTTACATTTTTAAACGCGCCTCTCGTGATATGACTTAGATTTATTCTCGCCACACTTAGGCCAGCAAAGGTTGAGTCCACTCGTCTAAAATGCGGAATCCGCTTCGTTCTATCACATATTATGACGGGTAAGGAAGACACGCGAGGATGTAAACATCTACATTCTGTAGATGGACACAATACATCATTCACAGAGCAGTCAATAGATGCGACGTCATCACATATCACAAAGTTCTGAGTTGACGCAACCATGACGTCATGACTTGTTGCGTTCTGTAAGGACGACCGACGTGTCCTCTGTGATGTGATTGATGCAGTGGACCTGGGAGTGTGATTGAAGGAAGCTACGTGTCTCCTACTGGCTTCTGATTTTGTAGTGGACCGAGATGTTTGATGAGTGAGAGATGCAGCAAAGATCAGTGAAAATAGGAATGTGTTGATCACTTGGTACAATTGAGGCATGATCGCAAACTGCAATAAGTGATATGTGTTTATTTACTCATAAATATGCAAGGCAGGAAATATTTTGCAGTTGGGTACCTGGGAGAGTATTAGATGTGTGCTATGATAAATGTAAAAGAAGTTTTATTGCGTTGCAATTGAGAGAAGTTGAGTATTTAAATCGTGCTTTAATTACTCTAGCATGTGTATTCTACTTGTATTTTTAGTATATAATTTTGCTACATACTTTTGCAAAAATTTGAGAATATGATGCATATTGCCACTCTAATTGATTTCGTGCAATTTCTAAATACATGTATATAGTTGGTCGAAAAGTAGAAGATAGGTTCGAATAAAATCGATTATAAACTGCAAACATGCAGTTCGAATATATAGTACTTCTTCTCTGTAACTTGAGAACAAAAAATTATGCCTATATTTTATCTTTATCATAAAATTTATTGAATTTATTCAATATTCTTCATATATTAAGAAATAAATTATAAGTATACATATTTTTTGGATCATAGAACTCTAATAAAGATAGCTCAATATGCCTACTATATACCTACTCTTTGCCAGATTATAAAGTTAACTTCAACATAGCCTTACGCTGTATAATAAGTTACATTATATCAATTCTATAGAGTTTCTATCAGCTGACGCTACTTGTGAACAGCTTTTCAAAGTTTTTCACAGAAGTTTTTCTCAGCAGCAATATCCGCTCTTTTATTCAAAGCTTTTAAATAGGCCTACAATAACAGCACAGTTAGACCTACTACTAGTGGACTCTGCAATTATTTATCTTGTTCTTCTCTCAGTGCATAGACTCACTTCGTGATTTTTCTTTAAGAGGGGGGGGGGGAGGCAGTGGTGAGGCAAAACATTCAAACAAATCTTTTACTTTTTCAATTCGGTTATTTTGTTTTTACCGGAATTTCTTTAATAAAAAGAATTAATAGTTAAATTATTTCTTTTCAAATTCATTTATTTCTATTTCAAAAATTATTTTCTATTTTTTGGCCTTGACAGAGGAAATGCGATACCAAAAATTGTATATGATTATGATATAGAATGCAAATGCTAACATTACGAATGCAATCCTCTCGCCCCCAAATTCCAGCTGATAAATAGGTAAAAACTATACAAAAACTTTTCGGGATATTTTATTGTTTTCCTGAATTAGTAGTTTGCTAACGTTGGCGTGTATATTGCATATTGCATCATTGTGAGATCAAGTGTCATCTGTCAATGATAAATGTTAATTCAATTAATTCGACAGTTGGATCCGATTATACACATTAAATGCATAAAAAAAATGTATATATTTAGAATATTTGCTGAATTTATAGAAATAATGTTTTGTAACTCGATGGTCTCTGCACATTAATACAGTGTAAGCCAATGTCTTAAAGTTAGATGTTATATGCAGTAATTCTCTAGTTGTCCTTGTAAAGTAACTCCTGTAATATGAACATCTATAAATTAAAGCCCAGTAATGTAATGCTCTGTGAAGTAAGACGATTTAAAGTAACTTTATATAAAAGTAATAATGTCGTGTATAGTAGTAATACGTTGTGAATTCATCCCTTCGCAAAGTAATACCTCAGAAAGTAATGTTCTATAGTGAAGTAATGCGCTACTGCAACCTTAATGAAAATAAAATATCCTCAATAAAGTTAACAAAACAATTGTCTAAATATATTTAAGAAATTGCTAAATGAATCGCCGCTTAGACTCGTATGTCAATCTTATAGTTATAACTTCAATCATCACACGGAGTCGAGCAGAGAGAGACAAATGTAATTGATAAAGTTTCCAACGAGCACAGGAATACTTCGTGACGTAACGATAGCGCGTCCCACTCCCGTTGAGTGTTCAAATCACCGTGGGGTCAATTTTTTTCAATTTTTTAAATAATCGAAAATTTTGCAAATTTTAAGTTCTAAGTTTATAACGTCTAGATCCCATCCTTGGATGGGTTTTAGAGATGTTTAATCATATAATTAAAAAATCATTAACAAATGTGACTATTATCAACACTATTTTGCTTGATGTAAAAAGTAGTAATGGTTTTGCTAAGAGTTATAATAGTATGATATTAATATCAAAATATATGCATCCGTCCTGTGACTTTTGACGCGTTATCCTCGCATTGCTTTTAGATTATACGAGACATTTATTGGTTTAAAAGATTCAGCCGTACTAAGTAATGAATTACTCTATAATTCATTACTTTACTGTAATGAATTATAGAGTATTGTTTTCTACAGCAACGCCAGAGTAATAATGGCATACTGCATCAAAAGTCACAAGACGGATGCATTTTTTTATATTTTTATCACAACATTGTTACTCCGACTGAAACCCTAAGTGTTTTTTACATCAAGTAAAAATAGTGTTGCTAATAGTCACATTAGTGAAATGATTCGTTGATAATAATGATTAATTAGCATTAGAGTATCCTACATTGGAAGTGTCTGTATTTCCATCAGCCACATGCCGTGATGTATCAAGCGACTATCTCTTTCTTTCTGTCGCTAGAAGTTATTGCTGCTAAGTTGATTTTAGTTATTGCTACGGACTGCAATCTGACAAATTTTTCCTCGGGTTTATAGAGTCACGCAGACCGTGTTTGAATACTGTATACATCTCTATTATAGAATTGAAAGTAATGTATTTTTTATTTTTATTTACTTGCATTAATTTATTTTGTTGCGATGATATTCATGTAAAATTTACTCTCTCACTCTCCTACTCTCTCTCTCTTTCTCTCTCTCTCTCTCTCTCTCTCTCTCGCTCTCGCTCTCGAGATTTGTCTCTCGCTCTCTCTCTCGCTCTCGCTCTCGCTCTCGCTATCTCTCTCTCTCTTTCTCTCTCTCTCTCTTCACATTTCACATGTTAGATGGTCTATTTAGCATTACTATTATACTTGTTACGATTTGATAACGACCTACTTAAGTAAGTTAATGGTCAGATACGAGAGTAATTTCGTTTAGTTATGCGAGCCGCCAGACGTTGTTTAGAGAGCGAGACAAAGGCGGCGGCACAGGTTCGTCTTGTAAGAAAACCTGTCGGCAACATTTCTTTGTGTTGAATTTTTTTTATTTCAATACATCTTAACGTTTGTTTGCATTGAAAGCCTATTCAATGCTGGACGCTTTATTTTGGCCGCGAAATGATTCGACTAAAAAACACGGCGCCAGTTGGATACTCTACTGCACATTCCAACGTCCTACATAAGAGACAGATGGCCTTCAGTCGTCTGGCATCTACTGTTTGTTGATATTTATATTTTATTATCTTTCAATGAATTTTGAATGAAAGACATTTCAATCATTCATTTAATCACTTGAATGAATGAATCCATTTTCGTGTAATATAATTATAGGTCTTTATACTCATACCACTGCATAGAATACGAAACAAAATACAAATTACAGAAAGCGATACAACGAAAGAGATTTCAACAGAGAGCATTAGTTTTTACAAATATATGCAATGAACTGATTTGATTGAGAATAATATTGGGACTCTAGCAAGAAACCTAGAATGAAAGCTAGTGTTACTTAGCCAAAAATCGCTAACCCAACCTACCAGCAATTCAAGCATGACATCCCATAGCCTCATGATCCTTAACTGGAAGACTTGTTGCATGAATCCATTGCGCATCAGACAATCTAGAGATGGTTAATGTCCTTATGTAATTTTCAGAGTAGGTTACCAAAGTAGGTTTTTCTTAAGGAGAAATTAATAATATTTATTGCTATTATCATTATTCTTAAAATAAATTTAATTTGGCAGCCTTCGGGATCACATGAGACAATAAGGATCCCCTAAAACGACGGCAGTTAGAGCATTTGTACGACAGCCGTTGAAGTAGGAATGTGCCTTCACAACTGTCACCTGTAGCTGTAGAGATACGTTTGCCAAAGTCACGTAAAAAACTGAGTGACTCGGTAGACAATGGGCCGAGAGTCTCACATGAGATTGGAACAAACAAGTATGTTTTAGAGAGATCTGTGTACTTGATGTTCTTCCTCTCGGCAGCTGTCTCAGCTGCCCCTTCAGGTGTAACTGAAGTGGTGGAGAGGCGTGAGGCAGCCAGCGTATCAGCAACTGTCACATCCATGATCAGGTTACGACCATTCTGCTGGAGAATTAGCGTCAGTCCATCTGGAAGTTTTCATCGGATCTAGATAGACCAGATGGTTCCCTGATGGATGGGATGTCTAAGCCATGATTCCCATGTGCATCTACTAAGGCACCGCAAGGCACTGCTGTGGTTGGCTGAGGTTTACACCTAAGCGAAGGCCAACTGTAACTCTAATCATCCACGAGTAGACCACAGCTTGATATTGATATGCAATCATTAAGCCGAACGCTTGCATAAAAATTAGCACACTTGGCCACAATAGTATTACTATGTATGTCAGAGTTCGTAATCTGCAGATAGATCATTTGAAAATTAAAATTGAAAAGATAAAATTATTCATTTTATTTTAAATCAAATATTTTAAATAATGATGTAGTCAATTTGCTGTTCTCTGTAAAGTGCTTTCCGAGGCTCCCTATTCCTTCCGTTACGGCCTATAGTGAACAAATTTCCCAATTAACCAACCTCATAACGTAACCACGTTATTTGTTTGTTTTTAAATACATAAATTATGAACTCTGTTTAAAATAAGCAACTATTATTTTTCATTGTCTGTAAATTATCAGTAAAAAGATTAACAGTCACTTTGTAGTAGCAATAGTTAAGTGTTCAAGTTGTCGATATGGCTAAGAATAGAACGATTCATATAATGCATTAAGTCTATTGCATATTGTTTGCATTGTTTCTAAGCACAAAACCTTGCTACTATTTCTTGACTTGACTTCCAGTTAATCTTCAATGCAAGGTCGTTCAATGATAAATGTGTCACTGACCTTTACTGAAAGGAATATTTAGACAAAATAAAATTAGTATCTTCCAGGTTTTGTAAACTATGCAAGTCCTTGATTAATCGCTAAACTTGAAATTCACTGTTAAATTCAATAAAACTAACGCACAGAATTAGTTTTATTGATTAAGTATACAACTTCATTTCACCTAATAAAAGCTCATAAAAACGATAAAAATAGCTAAATACATTTGTTCACTGTGAACAAAATTTAATGTATTGAGCTAAGTAAAACAGTTGACAGAGCTTAATACAATTATCAGTGTCTAAAGAAAACAGATATCTTGATTAACAAAATCTTACGTAAATGAAGCCCTCATCAATTAAATTCTATATTTGTGAAATATATGTATACGAAAAATTTACAAAAAATTAAATGCTTTTGTTTGAAATCATTCGTTTCAGTACTTCAATTGAGTTCATTCTGCAAGAATAACTGTTATATAGGCCTAATGATATACTGTAAATGGATCTCACATATAAAACGCGCTGACATTGCAATGAATACAGGGTGCGCCAAAAAAATAACCCCTAGCGACTTTGCGATAACTAAGCCAAAAATAAATATTTTTTTTCACAATTTTTATCAGTTTGTAGAGGAGGAAATTTAACATCTAACTATCAACTTTCACTTTGATATCTCAATTCGTTCAAAAGTTATGAACTTTCTATGAAAAAACTTAAAATTTCAATTTAACCAAGCTCCGTATTAGAGCAGTCTCATAATTTTGTGATTTTTTGTCAAACAATTTCCAGATTTTTTTATAAAACTTGTCATTTTATGAGCAGAGTATCTGCAGATAAAGTTGATAACAAAATTAGCCCATCTCTGTTGTGAGCCTACAATCTCTTTCTTGTTGACGATAAGGCTATGTTCACGAATTATTGTGGCAAATCAGTAATAATCCGTTGCTCATCAGTTTTTATTCTGTCGTGACTTTTAACTATGACGTGGACTCAAATATTTTGGGGAGATTGCCTCATGGTCCTGTAGTCCCAATGGTTAACATTGGACCAATATTTCTGGAGTATTTACCTCTTTTAATGAGGCAATTGCTAAACTTCGACAATCTTGAAAATACTGGCATGGTTAAATTGAAATATTAAGTTTTTTGTACAAACTTCGTAACTTTTGAACGAATTGAGATATCAAAGTGAAATTTGGTTGTTAGATGGTAAATTTCCTAGTCTACAAATTGACAAAATTTCGAGAAAAAATATTTATTTTTGGCCATGTTATCACAAAGTCGCTAGGGGTTTATATTTTTCGCGCACCCTTTATTTTTTTAGTTTAGCCCGTGACTCTCTTGTAACAATTTGTTTTACAATTTAAAAGGCTATGTTAAAAATGTTAAGTATAGTTTTATTTTTAATTTTTTAATAGAGATTTAAATTTTTTAATATAGAATATAGATCATTTAACACAATTAAATGATCTATAATCCCTTCATTTCTTAATTTCCCTTCTTGAAAAAATGTGTTAAAATATCACGATTTCTTGAAACGTTAGTAAGATTAGATGATAAACAAAGCTTTACAACAAAGTCAAAAGTTTTAAGACGTCTTTATCAAAATCGTATTTGTTGTGGGAGCATGTGTTTTGATCATCATTTGTTGTGTGATAAAAAATACCGAGGGATCGTCACTTAGACTATATGGTTGCATGTTACCAATGGAACTTAGAAAAAAGCGTTGAGAATCTCTGCTAGCCCTTGTGATGTCCAACAGATAGCAATGATCGCAGGATTACAATTTTAGATATAAAATTATTCGTTGTTGCTTTTTAGTAAACCTGCAGTTTTTTTGCATTACATATTTAATTATATATTTTTTAAAATTAATATATTCATTAATACATTAATACATTGTAAATACATTCATTGAATTCACAGTGTAATTTATATAACGAATGTATGCTATTATAAACAATATGTTTATAATAGCATATATTCTATTGTATGCTATTATAAGCAATATGTTTTCCTATTTTTAAAGAAAATGTCAAGAAATCACATAACAGTTGATTGAATGAGATTTTCAAGAGTCAACAAATTTTAATTGTTAACTAAGAGAGCGATGGTGTCAGGTAGTAAGACTTAAACAATCACTGACAGTGTCTGCAGTCAGGACAAACAGTTGATAAATATTTAGATCATCATCATCCCCCGCGTAAATCTCTTTCATTCTGAGAATTGTCTGACGATGAGAGACGAGACACTCACGCGAGATAAACGGCCGGTTGGTACGTAGCGGCGGCGGCGGCAGAGCGGGAGAAGATGGCTGATGCCGCGTACACAGATTTCTGTTTATTTCTTCGTAGCAAAAAATTATTCAATCTAGAAAAAGATTTAAGAAAAAATGAAGTAGGCCTAAGAAAATTTAACAAAGTTTTCTTCGAGTTATGGAAATACTTAAAAATATTACAATGAAAGTAGTCAACTTTTTCCATGATGATATTCGACCCCCGCACCATATAAAGAAGCTTTGTAAAAGTTTTGTTAAACTTTTTTAACAAATGACATTGTGCTGTTATTAATGTAGTTAATAATAGCACAAGTTAACTCATTAAGTTAACTCGTGGCTAAATGTGTGTCAATTTCTTAACCCCGACCTGCAAAGACATTTACAAAGACTTTTATGCATTATTTTAGCCGACACATGAAATCGTATCAGATAATTGATACTAGTGCCGTCGTCGGGGAACAAGAATCAAAGTTGTGACTTTTCTTTCATGGTGACACTGGATAATAAATATTGCATAAATATGGTTTTTATTTCTTCAGCGATTCATTATTACTAACAACATAGATAAGGATTCACAGATTCTGGTATCTTCTCATTGACAGTCGATTTCTATATTTATAAGTCATTGTAAATACCAATTTAGGCATTTTCTAGCGATGTATACGCACAAAAGTGCTGAAGTAATTGATTAATTAATCGTTTGCTATGAAATAAGAGAATATAAATGTTTCTTCTGAATAAGTTGATCTAGTATTGCCTGCTACACAAAATGTATTTTTCCTTAAGGTAAATTCAGGTATACTTTTTTTTAAGTACGATATTGAGCGACTTAATTAGTGGCGACGTCCGATAGTCGAACCCTCGCCTCTGATCCGAGAGGTAAGCAAGCATACCCACTCGCAATATTGCCTTGTATTAATATGAAGAGAGATCTTTCTTTGAAAACCAGACAAAGGATAACGAGGCAAGAATGAATGAATATCCGTCAAGTTTTAGATACGAGCGTATCACGGGATGATAGTGAAGAGCTAGAATTTGAATAGAACCTATTTGTCACAACATTAACCTTTCAAAGCACTTCAACTATCTCTCTCAACTGAACAAAGCTTTGTCGCGTGCCTCGCTTATCTGACAACTCCGCCTCTATGCAGTCGTCTGTCAGAGAAATAAGCGAAACCTTTATTTATCACTGATCACAAGTATTCAAAGTCGATATGAGAGAGTCGGAGAAACATTGAAAAATAGTTCTTACTTATTCACAGAATATAAAAGAGAATGAATTTCGTCAGTGAGATCAAATGTGTATTACATTCAGAGCAAGGTGAAATGGCCGGGGGGAGGGGGGGGGGCAAGGTTTATATTTTGATGTTTCGTCCTCTCCGTTAAGTTTTTAAAAGTTTCTGAATTTATTTGGTAAATGTGGTGTTGAAGATTATATTTAAAATTGATTGCGGGTGCCAAATACTTTTTGCCACCCTCATCCTTACTTAAACTCTTTTCTCTGCCCCTGTACTCGAACATTCAATGGCTTTATAATGACGAAACTATAGCATTGAATGTGTTGAACAGTGTTAACAAAAATTTGAGAATAAATTGTAACAACTGGGGAATAGACCTCCTTCCCAATGACTGCCTCGTATATATATCTCTGATTGTTTTTAACCTTACTACAGTGATGGAAGATAGACACTTCACATCGTCTCGACAAAACATTCTTGCTATTGGAATTCTTTATGCGAAAGAATTCTTGTAAAAATATTGTCTAACAGATTCTTTGCTAGAATTCAGTTCTATCTTGCGACTAATTTGTCTTTTCACGTAGTAAAAATTGCATCTTTTTTATATAGACCACAGTCCTTCAAACAGAATTGTAAAATAAACATTTATATTAACGTATTTTTTACTTTATAAAAGCGATCACAGAAGATAAGTATGAAGTATTATGAAATATTATGCTTTGTGAAATAAATTTAATATAAATAATAATAATCTACGATTTTCTGCCTTTTAAATACATTGTTTTCTTAAAGTAGGCTATTACTCAAATACTGTGTGGAGCAGGGGCATGGGCGCCCGAATCATAGGTCAAGGGGGGTCACGTGTCACCCCCTGGACATGTGTGCATTAAAAATTACTAAGTTAACTCGGGAATTTAAGAAAATAATAATAAACTACAATGTTAAATATAATAAAATAAATCTGCATCAAATATATTTTTTGGTAACAGATTCAAACAGACATTTAAATACGATAAATAAATTTATATTTAGATACCTATGTTGATATATATTATACACATGCTACATGATAAAACGACAAAAAATGTAATGATAAAAAAAACATTTTGTAAATACAGTAGCAAAAATCATGTCTGTAGTGTGCACAATAATCAAACACAGAAATAAATACTGAAAAAAACATTAACAGTATTATTTAGCAACAACGAAAGAAAATTGTAAATATAAATGAACTAGGCCTAATGTCAATTAAATACTTAGTTAATACTTAAATCCTAAATCTTCAATCTTTATCCCCCTTCAACCTTAATACCGAAAGGTCTTGTTTGCTAGCAATCAAGATCTTATTACATGATCTTTCCAGTATAATAATGTCTTCTATTTTTAATTACTTTATATTTTCATGGCATAATTTCTACCTTACAGATGCGATCCCATACTGAAAGTTGCCTCAAAATATTTGCATTTTGATTCATAATTATTGTTACTCGTTAAGCCTAGTTGTTTATGTTTTACATTAATGCTGTTTCACCACTTCCGGTTCAGTTTCACTTCGTTTCGCTGAAATTAAAGCCGTTTATGCAAATTCTCAATGTTAAAATTCCCTATGAAAAATTTCAAAATTTTATTTTAAAAATTGGTGGGGGGTAGAAACGAAATTTCTTCATACGTGCGTTTAAAGCCGTTTATTCAAATTCTATTTATGCAAATTAGTCCATCCTGTTAACTCATGATGTCCTTTCATCTCTGTTGTCTCTTAATATTTAAATTAAAATTGTAAAATTGTTCAATGTTTCTGTCATGACATGACAGAAACATGTTCATCAATATCATAGGGACGTGTCCTTCTGAAAATTATTAAATTATTAATAGGCGTTCTATGATAAAAAGATACTGAATGATCACGATTAAAATAAACTAATGAAGAGATAAGAAAAAAAGTATGTCAGACTATCAGATATATGACAGTAACAAACTACCGTTTTGTATGTCGCGTTTAGATTAGTAGTTGCCTGCGTTTAGTAACGTCGATTGCAGTTCCTTATTAGAAATGTAAGAACATTAACACTCTGTTTATTAACAGTCTGTTAGTGGTATAGATATTTAACTACGAACATATACAGGGTGCGCAAAAATTACCCCTTGGTGAAACGCAATAACTAAGCCAAAAAGATATATTTTGCGCCAAATTTTAATTAGTTTGTAGAGGTGGAAAATTGTCATCAAACTAGCACATTTCACACTGATATCTCATTGCGTTCAAAATGTTTATATTAATTACTTCCAATTTCATTTTCGCCAGCAAAATATTTTTACTATAATGAAATTTTAGAAATTTCTTTAATTAAGAGAGATGTAGTTCTTAAATATCGAGATCGAATCGAGACCAGTTAATGAGGCCTCGGTCTAAGTCTCGAGTTCAAAAGTTCAGGTCTTGGTCTTGGTCTCGAAGGATCAGGTCTCAGTCTTGGTCTTGAAGGATCAGGGTCAAGTCTCAGTCTTGGTCTTGAGGAAAAGGTCTTGAAAAAATGTCAAGACCTCGAAATTTTCATTGAAATTTCAATATTGAAATCTTGCGAATATTAGTAAGGAATTATTGTCAAAAATCTTGCAAATGCAGCTAAAAAGTAATATTATGGTGTTCAATTTAAGTAGCAATTTCTGATACACCTATGTATCAGTTATAAGTAAAATCGACAAATATGCGCAAAGATCTGTGTCACTGTGTGTTTTACATTTCCGTCTTTGCTTTCACGTGTGTTAAAATCTATTAGCTGTAATTAACGTAGTAGCAACACAATAATGCTGCTACTACGTATTACAGTATAAAAAAGTAGCAAAACTTTTAAAACAATATACAAGCAATGTATAGAATAATAAACCTGATCGTCTGCTGGACACATAGAATTATAAACTTGAACTTAATGGAACATTTTTGGCACCGGTTCTAATTGTGAATTGTAATGTATAATTAAAATACCTACAAATAAATAATATGAATGGTAGTTTTTAATATTACAATCATTCATTACAGGTTAATACAAAATTAGAAATAATATAAATAATTCAAATTGTATTTGACTATTCTTACCTTTTTATGTGCGTGTGACAATATTAATGATGTTTCCTAGCCTCTGCTTGTGACCACACATTGTGTCAAATGTTGCTTTTTGTCATATTGTGATTGTGTTGCAGTTTTGTGCAATCAATTGATGATAATAACAGTGTTTCAATTTTGTGAGTACTGTAATTATTTTGATAATGACAGTCACTGTAACTGTTTGATGGGTCTGATGTATTTTTTTTAATTTCGCAAAGTATTATGTAGTCGCCAACGTTTGATGGGTGACCCTTAACAAGTCTTGCATAGACCTGGTGGTTTTGCTTTTGATCTAAATTTGTTTTATGTTTCAGTCTTCGTTTCGGAGCACCTGGTCTTGGTCTCGGTTTCGGTCTCGAAGTTCATAGTCTTGATCTTGGTCTCGAACCATTAGTTCTTGGTCTTGTCCTGGTCTTGACAAAAACGGTCACGTTAACATCACTGGTATTTAGTAGTAAAGTCTTACTAATTTTACCTAGCATTGTTAACTTACTTATCTGCTGTATGCTGATAAGTAAGTTAAGATCGCTTGGACTGTATGACACAGTCCAAATGATCACAAATTATTCAATATTCTACAAAATGATATTTTTGATCAGAGATAGATGAATGTAAACAAGATAATGGTGGTTGTAATGAGACTTGTACAAACACTGCTGGTAGTTTTTACTGCAGCTGTTCAACTGGTTTTACTCTGCACACTGATAGACGACAGTGTCTGGGTAAGTTTACTGAAAATAAAATATTTTACCAACTATTTATATGTGGTTTTAAATTATTTTACTTTTAAATAATTTAAATTTGAATCGAATTAAAATTAATAATATTTAATTTTTATATTTAATTGTTTTCTAAATTATTTGTTGTTTATTTTTAAAATATACAATTGACATATTTTATTTATTTGATTAAATATATTTTCCTTGTTTGATTACAAATTAATTAATGAATTAATTCACTTAATGAATAAGTAAATAAATAAGTGAATGATATTGAATAAATTCAGACATCAATGAATGAAAATTAAATCCTTCTCAGTGTGATTAAAGTTGTAAAAATACTCTGGGAAGTTTTTATTGCGGATGTAGCAATGGCTTTGAGCTTAAAGATGACAGAATCAGTTGCGAAGGTCTGCGCTTTCTTACAGAATTATTAAATTTGCATTGTTTAATATAATTAAACAATGCAAATTTTTCATTAAAGAACAATAAAATTACCAGACTGTGTGTTCAGGACTGCTGGCCTAGACTAAATAAATATAATATTATGATTATAATTAGAATTAGATTATGCATTCCCGTAATTGTTTCACTTATTGAATCTATTGTTAATATAAATGTAATTAATGATATTATGTTGATCATATATTATTATGTATTTATCATAATTAGGTAATTAGTTTTATAGTTAATGATCTGGACTGGATTACCGTATTATTATGAACTCTGTCTCGGACATAGCTGTCAATTTAAACACCTAACTAAATTGTGCAGCAATTTACCCAAATAACCCTCC